>JASDQU010258494.1:13344-25390 GCA_032191745.1 Picea mariana | reverse complement strand
CATATTACATAAATTGAAGGAGAAAGAGAGGTGGAAGGTCCATCTTTGGAGTCAGAAGTATTTGCTGCACCTATCAAGGTGAAGAAAGTTAACATTGACACAACTGATAAACCTAAAATGGAAAGTATTGGAGACTATTGGGATGAACAAACAATAGAAATCATAACATATTTATTGCACGGATACAGTGATCTGTTCCCAACAACCTTTACAAAGATGAAAGGCATAGCCAGAGAGATAGGAGATATGAAAATACCTCTCAAACCTGAGGCAAGACCTGTTAGGCAGACACCTTACAAATTAAACCCAGTGTATAAGCAGAAAGTGAAGGCTGAAGTTGATAGAATGTTAGACGCTAGTATCATAGAACCAATAGAGGAATCTGAATGGATAAGTCCTATGGTAGTGCAAGAAAAAAAACAAGGATGGATACCTATTTGTGTAGATATGAGGAAACTGAATGATGCTTTCCTACATGACCCTTTTCCTACCCATTTCACAGATGAAGTCTTAGAGAATGTGGATGTCTAGAAATCATATTCATTTACATATGGATTCTCAAGCTACCATAAGATCAAAATAGCTCCATAAGACAGGTATAAGACTACTTTTTCCACATAATGGGGATCCTACCAGTACACAGTCATGCCTTTTGGGATGAAGAATGCACCAACCATATTTTCAAGAGTAGTCATAGATGCCTTTAAGAAATTTATACATCAGTTTTTAGAAGTATATATGGATGATTGTATTGTATATAGTCTATTAAAATATCATGTAGAGGTATTAAGGCTAATGTTGAAAAGATGCAAACAATGTCATATATCATTGAATATCAAGAAGTGCATTTTTGGGACATCGTTTGGAATATTATTGGGACATATAGTCTATAAACAAGGTTTACTAGTGGATCCTACTAAGATTGCATTCATTGTCAATTTACCATCACCAAAATTAGTGCGCCAGTTGAGAGAAACACTGGGATATACATGCTATTACATAAAATTTATAAAAGGGTATGCACAGATTACTGCACCAATGAAAAAAATACTAAAGAAGGATATCAAATTTCAATAGAATGATGACTGTCAACAAGGGTTGGACACCTTAAAAGAAAAAATGGTCATAGTACCTATCCTAATGTTGTTCCTGAGTTTATTTTTTAAGGCTATAAAACATACTGTCAAGGCATCCGTAAATGATTTAAAGATAAGATTTGGAAATAAGGAATCAAAGAAAAAATAGAGCAGATTCAGTTTCTCAACTGTCTCTGTCTTGCTTCTTGTTGTTCTTGGATGCTAATGTCTCTCTCAATAGCAATCCATGATCATTCTAACTCAACCCTATTAGTCGCTGTTTGTAAAATAGTATTAAATAAACTTAGGGCAATGCTGGTTTGATCCTGAAGGCCCGGTTCTATGTTAGGTTGTCTGCTACTAGGGACAGTCATGGATAATGAAAGCTTAAATGATTTATAAATGGATTTTTAATCAATTTGTTACTTTAGATTTCCAGAGATAAGATCAAAGAAAACAATTTTAAAACCTAAAACAGAAATGTAAACACATTCAAGGCCGTTTCCTGGTTTTGTAACAATTTCGAGAATTGTAAACAACAAATAAACACTACAGAGAAATACAAGGCTTTAATCAAGAAAGAATCTTATATTTCAATAGAAAATAATGAAAGAAAAGATGAGGTTTCTAACAAGGGTTAAGTATTAAGGAACAAAAGCTTCACAGGTCTTGAAATTACTAAAAGCGATTTTAGAGGAAAAACTGTAAATCATTTGACATCCAAACCAATCTGAAATATAAATTAATGATGTATATAGCTTCAAATTGATTTACTTGTTAGATATAAAATTAAAAGGAAAAATTCAACAGAGTATGATAAACAGGGAGAAGACACATAGTTACAAAGTTGCAGGATCCAGAATCTCGTTTGCGATTTATATTCTGATGTATTTCAAAACTGATATTACAAAAATGGCTGTCTCCAAAATTTCCGAAGCCACTTCTCAGTGTTTCAAAACTATATTTATACATTTTCATCAAAGTTTCTCGTTGGTGACTAACCAACTCCCTAAAATTACGTTACATAAAATAATGTCAACCGTTTACAATTTCTATTAAATTTCTAATAATAAAAACATTTAAAAAGGTTTTAAGCTTGCATTGACGAACTTCCTTTCTCTGCTTCAATGCGTTGAACACATTTTTCCAAAAAATTTACTAAGATCCTTGGAGCCTTGGATATCTCATTTTCTTCAAATGAGAAAAATCTTCTCTCTAATTCGGGCAACCGACTTTCTATCATTTCTTCTGTGAATTTAACAGTTTTCAACTTTAAACTTGAGGTCACCATCCACTTGTTGATCTCTGTAACGTTGATCAATTTGATATTTGAAATTTCTTCTTTCTTTTCTTCCAGCTCCTCTCTAAACTTCAGTTGGTGCTTGGCAATATTGACTTCACCTATCAATCCAGAACAACCATTTGTTCCGATATTCAATGAATCTCTTTTAAAGAGATCGAAGATTCCTTGGCAATTTTCATTAAATTCTCTTGTGATTCGTTTATATTCAGCCAATTTTGATTCCCACACTTTAATCATTATATCTTCTTTAACCTGTTCAAAAATAGATAATTTCTGAGTCTTTCCAATTTCTTCCTTTGATGAGGAAGCCACTGCTTTTTGAAAGGTTTTCCTAGCTGCTTTCGCCTCCCTTTCTTTCTGGAACACATTCTCCAAAGATTTATTTGATTCTTGAAAATAATTCTGGATTACTTCCAGATTCGAGAACACTTTCTGTTGTTCCTCCTCAATTATTACATATATTTCTAATGCCTGTGTCCTGAAATTTTCAAGTTCTACTACCTGGTTAACAATAGATAAAATCTTATCTTGCAAATTTTTGTTTTCTTCTCCCAGCTTTCGAACTTGTTCCTGTGTGACCTGTATTAAGTGTTTTTCCTCATACAAGTCTTTATTCAATTTTTGGATTTCTTGCATATCCTTTAGTCTAGCTTGTTCTAGACCTTTCTGTATTCCCCATCCAATATTTCTTTCATTTTCTTTTACTTTGTCTTGCAACTGGATTATTTCTTGATCCTTCTGTTCAAGCATAGTTGTTAAATTTCCCATAGAATATATATTAGCCGATGCTATAGCACCCATTGTTCCTACTAATTATGTAGCGAACTCTCCATCCTTGAGTTTCTTTCCATCTATGATAACTCTATGCTTCTTAATCGATCCTTCTCCTCTAGGATGATTTTCCTGTTTCAAGACAACTCTTCGCTTTTTGCTGTAAAAGTAATCCGATGAGGGGATTTCATCTCTTGAAATTGGCTCTAGATCACTGACATATAGAAATCCTTCATGGGGGGTTCTGAAAGTAGACTGTAATGGAGTTAAGGAGGTGATAGGACTACCAAGTTCTTTTGAAGCTGTTCCACCTATCTTTTTTGGAACATTCTTCGTAATTTCTGGAATTGTTTCTGGTTCTTTTCCTTTATCCAGTCCCAATTCTTTTGTTTGAGAATGCTCTGCGTCTTGGGAAGGTTTTTCAATATTCTTTGAATTACCTTTGTCATCTGGTTTACCGTGAGTATTAGTTTCAAACCCGGGAGGGGTTTCTTCTTGTTCTAGCAATGGGGTTGAAATTTCACCCTGTAAAATTTTAGGCAGGCAGCTTTGCCTATGGCTTTGAAAAGATGCAAAACCAGCCTGTGAGTCAGGTGTCAAGGCCTGGACTTTGTTCAACACTTCTGCATAGGACCTAACATCTTTAAAAATATCATCATAAATAGAAATTTCATGTTCATATGCCTTTAAATTACAATGTATGTAATGCCTACTTATTATTTGATAGGGGTCATATTTTCTATGCTCAATATTAAATAGCTTCACTTCTTCCAATGACTCGGCCTCTACCTTAGAATGGCCTAAATTTGATAAAGTAAATTTCCCGACACGAACAGGGAAAGATGGCCATGTCTTTTTCTAAAGTGCTTTTAATTCCAACCCAATACCACCCTTGGCCAACTGATGAGCTACTTCTCTGCATGCCAATCTGTCTGGTAAGAATTTCGGGAGTGCGTGAGGAGGAATGGAACAACCATAAACCATAATATAGGAAAAATTTTCCTCAATAAACCAGTCGGCAACTGATTTAAGGCTTTCTATGACTGCATCGAAAATGCGAGGGGGATCGCATCCAAAAAATAATTTGTGTAGAGGGATAGTGAAAAAATAACAAACATCATAAAAAACGTCTTTAGCATTTTCTTTCCAGAGGGCTGAGTAGTATTTATGAACAGGCTCTGGGCAGGAAACACTCCAACTCCAATTCATTAATGGAAATGGGGTCATAAAACAGATGGCATCCAAAATATATGCAGACATATAAAAAGACACTGGTTGTCCCTTTGACTTGGCTGCTTTGTAATTTAAAATTTCTTGTGTCAGGTTATTCGATAAAATTTTATGCCAGTTAAAACTACGTCCTTCTGAAACTTCCTTTAAGAAGGGTACCTAGTCTGCATGAAAGTGACAGGGATCTTTTCTCCTGAAAAGTCTGCATAACATCATGGCTACATACACCATATATTCGTTTAAATAAGCTGTAGCATAAATCCCATGAGAATCAGCCCTAAACTTTGCTTCAGACCTCGCCCATCCTTTAATCATGTCGGGGTATGTCTAGCCCACCTCAATGCATTCTTTTCTTTGAAACTCGGCTAAAAATTCAGCATTAAAGGTGTGTTTATAATTCGGCGGGAGTTTATACATTACTTGAATGTGCTCAGGCCTGAATGAGCCGACGATAGCTCCTTGTTCATTCTGAATGCTCCTCGTCGGGATATCTACCTTGTCTAGAGTCCAGTCGACCATTTCAGTATATGCCACTAGCCTCGGACGCGTAGCGACCTTATGAAGCTCAGACT
Source organism: Picea mariana (assembly GCA_032191745.1). Lineage (NCBI taxonomy): Eukaryota > Viridiplantae > Streptophyta > Pinopsida > Pinales > Pinaceae > Picea > Picea mariana. The sequence goes on along the minus strand of JASDQU010258494.1, from coordinate 20,438 downwards.
CAGCAATGTCCCGGAGATGATTTTCGGAATCAGGGTCAGCATACTTTAGCTCGTCCTCCAACAATTCGGTAATTCCAGTCCATGATTTGATGGAGTGTATGGCATGTGGAGTAGTATCAGAGATAATATCACCTTCTTGTGGTTCTTCATTTTTCTTCGGTGCTTTTTTAGGTGCCATAGCTCTGCGTTTGACTTGAGAACCTGTCACAGAGAGTGGATGAATAAGCTCAACTTTAAAATGAAAATACATACGTTTCGAACGTTTATTTTGAACATATCTTAAAAATGATGGGAATTGTACATCTGTCATGAAATTAAAGCTCTTAATGGAAGATATTTTCAGAGATACGCATTTAATATCCGTACTATGGCGCTCTCGGCTTTTCAAATAAAATAAGAAACTTGCTTAATCGGAAAACGAAGCATTAATGAACACTTACAGAAAGATTACCTTTAAACCCGTTTTAGAAAGAAGATTTATTAGTGTTAATTATAGATTAAATCTGAAAACATGACTTTTCGGGGTTTCGACAATCTTGATGTCGAAAGGTATGTCATCGGAAAAGCTCGATCGCCGATATTGCGAAATCGCGAAATAGCTATATTTTATTTAATATTTAAATGTTTTTAATATGTTGATTAATCAAGATTCGACCCTTTCGGGATTTCGTTAATCGTGATTTCGAAAATCGGGATTTCGGGGAACCTGATGACATGAGACGTACTCTCACAGAATTGCGAATCGCGAAATCGCGAAATCGCGATGGCCTGTTTCTTTTAAACATGACTTAACTTATCTTAATTAACTAAGTAATCAAGATTAAGGCCAAAACAGAATTAGTTTAGTTTAATTGTGAATTATGTATCGGGATTTTGGCGATCAGGATTTCGGGAAATATGATGACAAGAGGCGTGCTTCTTATAGAACCGCGAATCCCGAAATCGTGACGTAATTATTTAACCCTTAGTCTTTCCTAGGAGAGATTAGATTAATCCGTGTTTTACTTAAGAATTAAATGCATCGGGAAATCGGGGATCGGGGTTTAGTGATTCAATTTGCATCAATCATCTATTTGCGGAAAATCCCGAATCCCGATTTCTCTAACTTTTAAATTAAAAAGATCGCAAATTTTAAAATTACAATTCGTTTTAAATAATTTTTTCAAAGGGTGCTAGAAAATTTATGTTTTTGTAGATTTTTTCCATTCGTTGTCCAAAAGTAAACAATAAAAGGCATCACAAATTTAGAAATGACGAAATTCTTGTTTGAGGAAAGCCGAAACCTTAAAAACAAAAAATCTAGGCCTTAGGGATGAAAAATTTAAGCTTTGTTTTAACACCTAGTATTCCCAGATTGGGAAAAGACATTTCATGTTCATGTAGATGCATTAGCCAAAACACTTGGAGCAATTTTGGCATAGCTAGGAGTAGGGGATTTAGACCATCCTATAGGCTTTGCAAGAATAAAATTATTAGAATTAGAGCATAATTACAACACCATAGAAAGAGAAGGCCTAGCCATGGTATATGCACTTCAAAAGTTCATGAAATATTTATTTGGGAAACACTTTAAGATGTTCACAGACCATTCTTCCCTCAAATATCTAGTCAACAAGCCAGTGTTGGGGGAGAGGATCTGGAGATGGATATTGTTATTTCAATAATTCAACTTCGAAGTGATAGTTAAACTAGGGAAGCTGAATGCATGAACTGATCACCTATCAAGGGTCACTAATGGAGAGGAACCTACCAACGTGGAAGACAACTTCCCTGATGCACAATTGTTTTCAGTACAAGTAGTTGATGAATACTTTGTTGATATTATTGAATACTTAAGTACAGGGATGGTGCCACAAGAGTTGAGCATTGCGTAGAATAAAAATATGGTAGTAAGAGCTGCAGACTATCAATTGATTGCAGGACACTTATACAAAATCGATGCAAATATCATTTTGAGAAGGTGTGTGCTAGAGCATGAAAGAATTAGAATTTTGGTAGAAGCTCATGAGGGAATAGCGAGAGGAAATTATGCAGGAAAAGCTACCGCACAAAAGGTATTGTGCACAGGATTATGGTGGCCAACAATTCATAGAGATGCCAAGGAATATTTCTAGACATCTGATGTTTGTCAGAGGGTGGGAAAACCCAATAGAAGGGATGATATGCCGCTAAGACCACAAGTAACTTTGTAGGTATTTGTTGGACCAATCAATCCATCGACGAGAGGTCAGGAGCTAGATATATCATTACTGCGACAGAATACTAAACAAGATGGCCAGAAGCAAAACCAATCAAAGAGTGCAGCGCATAGGCAACAACACACTTATTGTTTGAGCAAGTGATCACCATATTTGGATGTCCAAGAGTTTTGATGAGTGACCAAGGTACTCACTTGATCAACAAAATTATCAGGGATATGACCGAGGAGTTTGAATTCTATCACCAGAAGAGTATACCATACCACCCCCAAGCAAATGGAATAGTAGAATCCTTCAATAAGATCTTGGAGAATGCTCTGACAAATATCCGCAATGTCAACATGGATGATTGGGACTTAAAAATACCAACAATATTATGGGCATACATGACTGCATGTAAGAAACTAATAAGATAGACACCATTCAGGTTGGTTTATGGGAAAGAAGCAATGGTGCCATTAAAATTTATGGTACCCAGTCTGTGCATAGCAACAATTATAAACATGATAGAAAGAGGTGTAATGAAGGAGAGGTTGAATCAACTAATGGAGATGGAAGAAGATAGGATTCTGGCATGATTTCACCAAGAAGTATGAAAAGAAATATATAAGGCCTGGCATGATAGACATATAAAGAGGAAGAGTTTCATGGAAGGAGAACTAGTTTTACTCTATGACAATAAATTTTTTCAACATCCTGGTAAATTTAGAATGCATTGGCTAGGTCCATATGAAGTAAATACTGTCACATATGGGGGATATATATAGCTAAAGGATTTGGCAGGAACATAATTGAAATGCATGATCAATGGGAGTGCACTGAAACTGTACAGGGACAGTCGACCTCCTAACACTTAAAAGTTACAGCATAGTAAGAAACCATGTACATAGTGTACTATAATAGAGAGTAGGACATAAAAAGGATAAAAGGAAATAAAAAGGAGAAAGAAAAATAAAAAGGAGAAAAAGAAGGAAAAACAAATACAAAATTAGAAAAGAAAGAAAATAAAAAAACACTGGAAAAAGTTGCATGCAGTAATTACCGCGACAAATATCAGTTAAAATTGAAGTCGATGAAAATGCATGCCAAAAGTGAAAAGTGAACACGACTGGGTCTATAAAAGGAAGAAAGAACACAGTTATTCAACACTTCGTGATTTTTGAGCCAGAGAGAGAAAACAAATACATTCCCTAGTTATTAGTTTACGAAAGAGAAATCAAGTTTGTGACTTGGAGAAGAGGACGATTCCACCGAAGTTCGACACGCCATGATAGTTTGTCTGGATTACTCAACAGATCCAAAGGCGTAAGGAGAGAATGTAACAGCTAGAGAATGTGGTCAAACTGGAGGATGTGACCACCTCGAGCCAAAAATCTATTATCCTAGCACAAGTATAGGAAGAGATTCCCTCAACGCAACAAGGATAAATAGGGAAGAGCTCCGGGGCCCAGAACGGTGCTTTGAACCCTAACCCAAAGACACCTGCAAAACCTGATGAAACGATGGGACCATGATAGTCCCAAGAACAAGAGGAAGTGTTGGCCGAAGACATCACTCACCGACCAGAGTCCGGAAGGAAGGAAGAAGACACATACACAATAGAGGTAAGCACATCTACTGTGGGATAGAAAAGAAAAACACCAAACTCCATGGAGATTACCCTCCCTTTTATCCCAGACACAGTCATCATTGTCAATGACATGCTTAGAAAGGTACTTAAGATGAGTTACACTGACAACAACATGCGCGATGCGACTAAGTTTCCAGAGTTGGCCGAGGAGAATTACTTGATAAACACAGAGGAAATTGGACCCCTCACCAAACTTATACTAGAGCCTGCGAAGTGGATCACCAGGATCTACAATTCGGGCATTGTGAATCTATTAGACATACCACATTTTGGGCACAGAAAGAATGTCAACTTATGTGTCAAACAATTATTCAACCGTGTCCATGGAGGCATCTTATGGATGGAAAGACTAGTGCAGATTGATGTGGCATTGATTTCCAAAATCACAGGACTTCCCACAGTCAGTGCACAACTCGAAGAATACTTAGAGAGTAAGGCACGCGAGAAAGAACTAGAAAAATATGTTAAATCATAGTTTGACACTATTTAGGGAAACACATGAATTATCATCAAAGACATTAATGACAATGCAACAATGTTCGCTAAAAAAGTGATGGCGTGTAAATTGTTGAGGAAATGTCATAGAGAGGAAGCGCCAACATGAGTTATTACAAAAGTGTAGTGCGCTAAGGGAGTTATGTTCAGCTGGGCATCATACCCGGTAAACCAGTTTCTAATAGACTGTCACAACATGTAGGATAATGGAGCTGAGTGCCATTATTCTTGGTTAATTATATTAATAGCACTAGCAGGGTGGAAAGAGCCCAAATTCTCGACGTTCCTAGACAGAATGAGAAAGTGTTACGTGGCCAAATATGAGTCCCTCTGGCAGGACAAGGAGAATAGTATGCAACAGGCCAATAATGCAATGTTCTCCATGTTTTTAGAATACATATAGAAACATAAAGAGAACGTGTGGTGCATACCAATGGAGGTAGCGCATGAGATAGAGGGGATAGCCAAATTCAAGGCATCTCGACATCATGTATGGATCCAAGCCACAAGGGATCTCAATAAGGCGTGGTTGAAGATGCAAAACCGCGTCACCAAACAGGAAGTCGACTAGAGTATCAAAGATTGGACTGCGTAGTGGTAGTTACCAATAGAAAAACCAACCACAGGGATAGGTATGACGCAGTCCTCCAAGCCCAAGGATATGACCGAAGTAGGCTCGTCATCCCGAATAGGTAGCCCGACTGACAATACTAGAACAACCAAAATGCAAACCCAACCAAGTGGGAGCAACACAGTATTGAAACAATTGAGGAGAACACCCACTACAGTAAGAACAGGAAGTTGACCATAGATCAGGAAGAAAGATACTACATAGGTTGTTGAAGAAGGAGCCCAAGGTACAACAAGTGGGGTGCAACCCTCACAAACAACAAGGAATCTCACGTAAGGAAAATATGCACGCAAGAAAATAAAGTACGCAACGAATGACCCAAACATCACCCAAACAAGGGATGATGTAGAGCTCATTATGGACAAGGTCCAAGACATGAGTGAAGAAGTGGTCAGAATTGCAGAGGTGCAGAGGGAAGAAATTATGTCCAAGATCCTAAAGGTTCATAAAAACATACAACAATTACATATCCGGGCAGAATCATAGGACACTGCGCAACCACAAGAGAAGACACAGTGACCACCAATGCAGAAAGAAGACGAAGAAACCGTGAAATTTGTCGTCGAGGGAAGGGAGAAATTCATGATAACACGTCAAATGATCAGGCTCGATCGTGAGATGACACATAAACCCCTAGAGGAGGTGGAACAAGTCAAGATGGTCATGTTACACATACCTACAAAGGCCTTATATGGGCTATATGCCAGTGTCAATCTAGAAGTGCAGTCTAGGGCCCACACGAATGCCACAAATTTAGAGGTGGGTAGAGGGGTCGCACAAGTGCTCTAAATAACATGCAACCAATTGACTATAGAGAAGGAAGAAGAGAAATAACATGCAGACAAATTGAAGTAGGGATTGAAAGTGATGTACAACCGCATCCCAAACAACGCGTAAGCAATAGAGAGAAGTGCAGAGGAGAATATCAACCTCATTGCACAAACCATTGATTAGTACAGATAAGAGATCAAGGAACTAAAGGAAAGGCTCAATCTCACGACTCCTCCCAAGGTTCGAGAGCAGAGGAAACAAGAAGCTGCACTCCAAATGGTTGATATTGAAAATCAATCAAACACAGTAGAAGAATTGTTTGACAGAGCTACACAGCTCTGGAAAACGCTAGAAGAGGACAAGCAGGTCCAACAGTGGGATGAAGAAGAGGAAAGACTCAACGCAACAATACAAGAGCTCAAAAAAATATAGAAAACAATGAGCATCATAGAGTGCCTAAAGGGTACCCAGGATATGAATAAGCTGCAGACAGAGTTGAAAGGAACATATATGTAGAAGCAGCGAAGTTGGAGGAGGAAGTGCAAGTGGAACCCCTTCAAGAGAAAGCATTGCAGTTGATCGTGAAGTTGGAGGAGGAAAAGAAAAACATGGCACAAGAACAAACAAAGGGTGCAACACTGATCCAGGAGGAGATCATAGTGCAAACAATGGAGTCACTCACAGGAAAAGCCATGCAGGTCAAAGCAAGAGGAAGGGAGCTCAGAGACAAGTTTCACAGCTTGGCATAGGCTATTCAGGGAGTGCGCACTGCCTAGGTGGCTCCGGATGAGCCACATTTTAGTGTTGGGGGACTATTGGGCGCATGCCTATTTTGAGGAAATACCTATTTTTGGAAGGTAAAACCCAATTTTGGAGAAGAACAACTGGTAGGAAAAGAAGGTCGGGCAAGGGAAATCCACATGCAAAGGAGGAAAGCATGCAAGGCGCACAAACAGGAAAACCTAATCATGTTAGGGTTATGGTTTTGGTAAGAGATTGTAATGACTGATAAGACTGTAAATTAGTATAAATAAGAACCTAGGAGATCTAGGTCGGGGTTCAAAGTTGTTCTTCTTGGTTCTGATTAGTTCGGATACTAGTCCAGTTCGACTATTGTAGTTATGATATATTTTTGGTAAGTTGTTGACCTGTAGAAGAGCCAAGTAGGTCATATTTGAGGGTTAGTGATCTGGATTATTTTCGGCACGAAATGAGAGCGGAGATATAATAAAGAAATGCACAGAGATATTGCGTATATCCAGTAATATAACTAAAATATATCAGAGATGCAACCATAAACACAGAGATACAGTAATACACGATTTCTATTAATCAGAGAAATGTACAGAGACTGTAAAAATACAGAGTG
>JASDQU010258490.1:5577-16421 GCA_032191745.1 Picea mariana | reverse complement strand
AATCAAAACTTAGAATATAAGGTAAATAAATACATCAATTTATGTACAAAGAGAGAAAAAATTGGCACATTGATTCCTCAATTCTAGACCCGAAAGAGATAGACTAATAAGTAAAGCCATAGTCTAAACATTCTACGTATTGTCCCTTCTCCAGTGATTTTTTCTGGGGATATTTGTCCGAAATACGGTGAGAAATTGTTAGATCCACATATTTTAATGATTATTTCCATATACTCTGAGTGCCCCAAGAGTTTTTCAGCATGCTAAATCCATTTTTGCATTCAAAAATGGATTTTAAATAACAAAAAATAGTGATTTCCTACAAATTTATGTCGTCGGATTCCGACGAAAAAGACCAAAACGTAGAACAGTTAGACAACACCATAAGTAAATGCCAATACAATAGCTTAAACATAAAAACTGGTTATTTGCATTACTGGTTTGGAGTGATTATTGTTGCTAGGACTAGTTGAAGGTACTATTTAGTATGTTACATTGCATTCACAAAATGCGAAAAATCACATTTAAAAAAAATGAATTTTTAGATTTGTAAATTATTCAAATGAAAACTCAAATAAAACAAAATAGTGTTAGTCATTATAATATTTTACTAAATGAAAAAATATTATGTATATAAATGGATAAAAATGTATTTTTTTAGACGAGAGGTTAAATTGTAATGGAAAGTAGTATATGGTTTCATGTATGGGACCAAGATATTATTTTTTTAATTTATAAGAATCGATAACTAGAGGGGACTAAGTCTAGGCATTAGCGACGACTACAACAGACATTGCATTTCTTGCGAGTGTTATCTAAGTTGAAATTTCCCTTTGGTTTGGGAATTAACATTACTTTTAATTGGCTAAGAACTTGTGTTCCTTGGGTGTAAGGAAACAAGTTAATGCCCCAAGACCCAAAGATATATGGCAAGAGTGGAAGTTTACCCCATTAGAAACTACCTTCAAGTTATTTTAGGTGGTATAGTTTTTTTTAATAACAATAATGAGTCATCTTCCTTGGATGTAAGGAAATAAGTTAATGCCCCAAAACCCAAAGATATATGGAAAAAGTGAAATTTTATCTCTTTATGAACCATCGACTAGTTATTTTATGTGGTGTAGTTTTTTTTAATAACAATAATGAATCAACCCTACTTATAATGACCAATAATAACTAGGACATCCACATCAGAAGTGGATGGTGAACACCGATAGGAATCACCTATCAGAATCACGGACAATGAACCATTTTTCATTAGTTTCTCCAATAACATAGTTACCGACTTAATGAGAACTGTGACCTCAAAATGAGAACTCTGGCCCAAAAACCCATAGTTTTGCATAAAAAACATCAAAATCAACCCCCAAATCAAAAAGTGGTGCTACTAGTAGCACCATTTTTTTAAACTGGGTCAAAATTACAACCTTTTTCAAACATGACCTTCAAAACTCAGAGAGTAGCTCAGAAAAACCTTAAAATCAGCACCTAAAAAAGAAGATGTTTTTTATTTTTTTATTATTTTCAAAACGTTAAAATTTGAGATCATTTGAAATCGTATTTTTAGCACTTGGTACCATTAAAACCAAAACTTCAAAATTAACCATCAAATTGAAAAGTATTGCTATCGATAGCACCCATTGTAAAACTAGGGTATGAAAATGACACATTTTTATAAAGTGGTTAAAGAACTCATCATTATTGTCAACAAAATCATAAAATCAACCCTTAAATGTTTACTTTTTAAATATTATTATCACTCAAAGCAGAAGGTAATACATAATGCCTTGAAAATATCACAATATACTTTAAAAATTCAACGTCACTTTTTAATATTCTTTTTACTTATAATAAATAAAAAAGTAAATACAAGTTACATTGAATGAAACATAAATTATTTCTTAAAATTATTGTTATATTGTCCATATTCAAAACATATGAGCTAAGAAATTTTATTATATTATCCATAATAAACAACATATTATTCCTAACATAACAAAAGATTCATAAATTCATGTAAGATCATATGTAAGTTCAATGCTCATTACTAGTTACCATACATCATATGGATAAAAAAATGCATAAAATGTTTCATACACTTATTCAGATTGACTCATGGTTTTTGAAATACCATCAGAGTCTACATTGTCTTCAAATGAATGATTGGATGAATATGTAGATGATCGATACTCTTCTCTATTGTCGATAAATGCACCATCTGATTCTACATGCATGCCCAACATTTCAGATGTCAAATGCCTTTTAGATCTACGACTAGGTTCAACAGACTCCCATCTTGCATTTATTTCTTGTGGCAACAACCTCTTGATAATATATTTTTCCTTGGAGTGAAGAGTTCCTCTCTTTGTCAAATTGAAGTCATAAACAAGTATGTCAACATCATTTAATTTTAGGAGGTCAGTGCGATGACGAGTTGTATTTTGACCCTTTCTTTTTCTCTTTCTATTGACATGTTTCTCAACCACCATCTCTGGCTTGTATAAACCATTGAATGAGTGTGTACTTGTTGCATACCAATGCACTTCAATTGCAATAACATAATCATTTTATTTCTCAATCTTTATAACCTTTCCAATCCAAAATGGATAACCATGTGGATCTTCGGTCACTAAAACTAAAATCATGATACCCTCAATATCTTGTATTGAACCCCTGTAAAGGTCTTCCGTGGCTTCACGTTCTGCACGTGATCTTCGCGAACCAATATACATTTATCTTTCTCCTGCTTGTGTAAACTCAATAACACCTAAAGATTCTTATTGAACTTCAACAATGTTTGTTTCTTCACATTCATTTGGCATATTTTGTGGCCAATGAAATAGAGTCTTCAACATTGTATCTTCATTTGTTGAGCTTGAAATTATGTCACTTTGACTATTGAAAAAAGAATCCCACCAAACAGAATCAACAACATCAATGTACTCATATTTATCCTTAATGGACCTTTTTATTCTTCCAGGCATTCAGAATAATCTACATCTCTATTACGCCTCCGTGCATTATTGATTTCAGCAACTGATTGTAAAAATAATAACTTTGATGCAAATATTGGATGATCTAGAATGAACTTAAAAAATGATAAACTTGATGAAGGCCCCCATTTTTTAGTAGTTGAATATTGCTTTCCCCATATAAGTGTTTTCCCATCAATTTTTTTGAAACAAAATTGACGTTGGAAGCTAATGTCATTAAGCTACTCGACATATTTTTCTTCACGATGTGATCCCTGAATAAATCTTCGCATGTCAACAACTTCTTCTAATATATGAAAAGCATGCTCTGGAATGTATGCTTTATCAATACATTCAATCAATGATGGTAGAATTCCAACATGTTTCATCTTCAATGTTACTGAAAAATGACTGAACATTTGATCAATATGATCATGAGTGTGCCCAACAAGAAGGAAACCAAATTTTATCTTTTGAAAGATTATCATTTCAACAAGCATGCTTAGATATTCAAGCACAATTTGATTTTTATTTTCACGACTAGTGTTGTCCAACTATAGATAGAGAACTTGAGGAAGATTTCTAGACTAGTGAGTGAGCACATGATGAATTATGGTGATGGTCAGATTTGCATCATTATGAATATTTGGAGCTATGTAGTAAATCCTTGGACACATTTTTCCATTGAAAACCATACAACCAATCAAGTGAAATTAAATGAAATTCTCTTCCTGTAAATTTTTGGGTGTACGGACAAAATGTGTTAGAATTGTTTTCTTCTGGTCCATGCCATAAATTATCATACCTAAATATTTGTTTGGAGCATCATAACACTTCTTTCAATGTTTGTACAACTTTTGTATTTCACTTGATTGTTGATTCTCATGTTCTTGAAGTTCTTTGACTATGGAATCTGCACATGACATAAAATGAAAATATTGATCGTATGTCTTCATAGTTGATAACTATTCAATTTAAATAATAATAATAATAATAATAATAATAATAAATACATACTACAGTCCTACTTTGAGAAAGAGAATCCCTAGCTGTGGAGAAACCCGTGCTGCCCTATTCGTGGCTTCCAAGCTGTGGCTGCCTTGGGTTGTCCATGGTCGCCCTTGGAGGTGGGGAGCCCTGAGCCCCTCCCTCTCCCAGCATGACTTCCAGTAAGATTTTGATCGCCCATGGAAAGAAGCCCCCCTCCACTGCTCCGCCCAGTTTTGTCAAACGTTTGGAGTCAATCCCTGAAATCGACCTACCCCCGGAAAATCCCATGCGAGTAGCAGTGTCCCTGTCAGAGCATGGGCTGGTTGGATAGTTCATGGGACTTTGGACCTCCGCCAAGACCACAGATAACTGGATTCAAAGGAACTGGCGACCCTTAATACAAAACAACATAACTTGTTATGCGGTGGGAAGAGGTTATTACATCTTTGAATTCATCTCAGAATCAGATCGAGACCTGATCTTTAGAAACGTGCCCTATTTCATGGGAACCCAAGGGATCTATCTGAACCGCTGGAACCCCAGTTTTGATCCAGAGTCGAAAGTCCCCAAGGAAGTACCGGTGTGGGTCAGACTCCCAAATCTGCCAATACACTGCTGGAACACCTCCTCGCTCCAAGCAATCGGTAACGGACTCAGACACTACATTGATAGAGCAGATCCAAAGGATCAATATACATGTGCCCACATTTGTGTGGAAGTAAACCTCAAGGTTGGCCTCCCAGAGGCGATCAAGTTAAAGGTAGGAGATTGGCAGCACTACCAAAAACTTGACTATGAACAGTTGTCGTTCAAATGCAGGGGATGTCACAAATATGGCCACTTTCAGAGGAACTACCCCAAAGATCTTAACAAGGACAAAGAAACAAATGAAGGTTGGCAACAGGCGAGAAGAGGGAGACCCTCCTCAAAGGTAAAGGGCCCAAGACCTGAAAAGACGGTCCAGGCACATCCAGCGGAGCAAGGAATCAATGTAGAAACAAGAAATAGTGGTATGGGGACTGACTTAGAGAAGGAAAAGGATGCAATAGAGAAAGAGCCATAGCCAAACCCCGTAGCGGATTCGGAACAACAGAACCTTACCCCAGAACCGATAGAAATATCAATGCAAGAGAGGGCGAAGGAACAAGGACCAAAATCAAAATAACCCAGCAAAAATATAGAGGTGGAGGAAGGAGAGGTTTTTTCAGACAACAACAGTGAGGAAGATAGCGACACCGACATCACTCCAAAAAAACCAAGCAGAGGCAGGAAAACAAAAAAAGCGGAAAGAGAAAAGGAGACCTACAAAGATGTCCTGAGTGGATTGCAACCAACTATTAAACAACTAATCAGTGTCAGACAAACCAGGAAAAAATCCAGGGCCCCCCAAGGAGGCCACAACTCCCCCTCAGGTAATCAATGAAACTAGCCTCTTGGAATTGCAGGGGTTTCGGCAGTAAGACTAAGGAAGAAGCACTAAAAGACATCATCAAAACCTCAAACGCCGAGATCCTTCTAATCCAAGAAACCAAGATGGAAGAACAAGAATTCATTAGAAAAGAAAAATCTAGATGGAACACCAGCAAAGGAATTGCTGAAAGCGCAAGAGGTGCCTCGGGCAGACTGGGCACACTCTAGAATTGAAACAAGTATGACCTTGTCTAGCACGAAAAATGTAAATACTAGATCTTCACCAGCCTTCTCCATCTGGGAATAGGTTTTCATGTAAGTCTTTTCAACCTCTATGTGGCTGCCCTTCTAGAACATAAGAAAATCCTTTGGGAAACCTTAATGGAATTCTTGCAGCAAAATGAATTAGAAAACATCATCCTTGGGGGGGACCTTAATCTAACCCTTGCAGCGACTGAGAAAAAAGGAGGCTCAATCGTTCGAGACCAAACAAGGGAATGGGTAGAGGATTTAATGTCTTCCTGGGAATTGGAGTATATAAAGTCAGCTAAAGGGAAATACACTTGGACCAATAAAAGGGTGGGCCCGGGGCATATTGCAGTGAGGCTAGACAGATTCCTAGCCCAAAGCACTTTCTTGATTTTGGGACTCAATCTTTCGTTTGCCATTCTCCCGCACAGTGTGTCAGACCACAAGCCAATCACCCTGGATTTGTCCTTTGAAACCAATCTGGGCTCGATCCCCTTCCGATTCAATCCTAAGTGGATCCAGGAGGCAAGCTACCCAACCTTGGTCGCCAGAACCTGGAATGGAATAGTGAAAGGTTCCCCCTTCTTTGTTTGGGAAGAAAAGCTCAGAAGACTAAAGGTAGCATTAAAGCTCTGGGCCAAAACCCTCTCTAGTCCAACAACTGATCGTCAAGAAGCACAAAGGCAGCTAGAAATCCATTAGATCAGAATGGAAGACTCGGAAACCACCCAAGAAAGCTTGCAGCAAGAGGCAAAGCTGCAAAAAAATTGGCACCAAGCTTGCAGAGAGGAAGAAAAGTACTGGCAACAAAAGTCTAGGTGTCTCTGGCTAGAAGCAGGGGATAAGAATACTAAGTTCTTCCACAAGCAAGCGGAGGCTTGGAAGCAGTTCAAAAAGGTAACGAAAATCCACACTTAGGGCCAGAACATAACGGATTTTGAATGCATCAAATCGGCATATGTGCAAACTTTCGAATCCCTCTACACAAAAACTCAGGACGCGGCCATCGACCCTACTTCTTATCCATTGACCCTGATTAAGAATTGTGTTCATGAAGATGTCAACAACAAGTTAAACAAGGAAGTGGATCAATAAGAAATTAAAGAGGCCTTAGATCAGTTGCATCCAGACAAAGCCCCCGGCCCAGACGGCTTCACGGCCATATTCTATCAAAACAACTGGGACATCATCAAGTCAGACCTCACCAAGCTCATCAAGAAATCCTAGTCCTGCGTCAGAATTGGAGGAGAAACAAACTCTTCCTTCTTAGCGCTGATCCCGAAAGAAAGAGGAGCGTCTAGCTTTGACAGGTTCTGTCCTATCTCCCTTTGCAATACCAGTTACAAAATCCTCACCAAAATTATAGCTAACAGATTAAAAAATACTCTGCCTACAATCATCCCGGAAAATCAAGGTGGTTTTATTAAAGGCAGGCATACAATGGACAACATCATCTTGGTTCAAGAGGCTCTGCACTCGAGTATCCGATGTAAGGATAAAGATATGATAGTCAAGCTTGATTTAGCAAATGCATTTGACAGGGTAAGACACAATTTTTTGTTTCAAGTAATGGGGAAGTTAGGTTTCACATCTCCTTTCATAAACTGGATCAAAGCTTGTATCACCTCTCCCTGGATAGCCCCTCTAGTTAATGGAAGAGCCACTAAATTCTTCCAAGCCTCCAGAGGCCTTAGAGAAGGGTTCCCCCTCTCCCCCCTTCTTTATTCCATCCAAGCTTCTGTACTCAACTTCCAGATCGACTATGGTCAAACGCACCTCAACCTTTCCGGACTTCGTATTGCAAACAGAGTAAAACATATCAGCCATACCCAATTTGCAGATGACACATTGCTCCTTGGAGGTGCGAGTTCAGTGATAGCTAAGAAATTCAAAAAGGAGTTAGATACCTACATAGAGATATCATCCAGTTTGATCATCTTGAACAAGAGTAAAATCTATGGATGGAACATCACCCCAAGGGAAATGCTTGAAATCTTAAGAATCCTGGGAATGGAAGGCTGCACCAATTGGGATGAATTCAAGTATTTGGGAGTTCCTATCTTCAAATCCACCCCTAAAGCCTCGCATTGGAATTAGTTGATAGCAAGGATAAAAAACATAATTAACTCTTGGGGAGATAATTGGTTGAATCTAGCAGACAAAGTGGTTCTTATCAAAGCAGTGCTGGCCAACATCCCAATCTATCAAATCTCTCTCCTTCTGCCCCTAGTACAGTTAACCAGAAGATAGAAGTGATGATCAGGCGATTTCTGTGGGAGGGAGGGAAGCAAATGGGAAGGAAACTACATCTTATAAGCTGGGGGAAAATCTCCAAGCCTTATCTAGAAGGTGGCCTCCATTTCAAAGATTTCCAAACTCAAAACTTAGCACTGGGGGCAAAGATCTTATGGAACACAATCACAGGGAAACCCACTTGGAGAAAAAGAGCCCTTTGGAAGAAATACTTTCGCGGGCCAAGGAAAAAATTCCTAGAAAAGCCAACAAAAGTGGGGAAAGGTTCCCCTATATTCACCCTTTGCCAGAAAGAAATGCAACAATTCCACACCCAAATCACTTGGATTCCAAGAAATGGGAAAGATATCAGTATATGGGATGACTCAGTCCTGGGAGAATCACCACTCTCAACACAAAAAGAACTAAGTCGACTCAGAGACTGGATGCAAACACAGAATCTTTATAGCCCGTGGGACATTTCATGCTGGGGAAATGATGAGAAACACTCTTGGTTAAGTTGGGAAATTACAAGACTCCCCCAAGACCTTGAAGAAGAATGGTCCACCCTAAAGAGAATGTTGCAAGGGAAATCCCCTTTACAAAAAAAGAAAAAAGACCAGAGAAGTTGGGGCCACCGTGTTGGACCATACATTATAGCAGCAGGGTATTTCCATATCGCTTCAATCCCCCATGTTCCTCTAGACCTTGTAATCTGGAAATCCATTTGGACACCGAAGTTTATTCCGAAGATAGACATGTTTATTTGGACAGTGGCACATAGGAGAGTTCTATCAAGGGAAAACCTAAGAAGAAGAGGGTGGGAAGGGCCCTCCATATGCCCACTCTGCTGCCAGGAAGAGGAGATGATGAACCATCTGCTGCTGGGCTGCCCATACGCCAAGGAGGTATGGCAGACTATCCTAGGTCTTGGAGCTATAGCCCCTTCGATTCTGCAGGAAACTCACTCGTTGCTTTCGAACTGGAAATCACTCTATCCTTTCCGGATAGCTAGTCAAGGATACCTGTTAGCTCTCTAAAACACAATTCCAAAATTTATTCTCTAGAAGATCTGGATTGAAAGGAACAACCGGCTTTTTAGAGAGGCAAAGAGGACCCCGGCTCAGGTAGCCACAAGGATTAAGGCTCTCTTCAGCGATAGTGCCCCTCACTTCATCAAGGCATCAAATATGAAACCTTTAGAAAGGGAAGAAGAAGGTTGGTTGAGGCACCTTCGCATCCAAAACCCTGAGACTCCTTGTCCATTAATCTCTTCCACTTGTAGTTGGGAGCTCATGATGGGGAAGGAAGAACTAGAAGAGTGGAAAAATTCTAAGAACTCCAATTTACTCTCCTTTGATGGAGCCTCAAAGGGGAACCTGGGGGCGGAAGGTGGAGGAAGGATTATAATAAGCCCCGCTGGAACTAACATCCTCCGGTTTGCCTGGGGAATTGGTGTTGAAGCCAATAACAGGGCAGAAGCCCTTTCCCTCTGGCAAGGGCTCACCCAAGCCTTAATCCTCAACGTTCGAGAATTGGTGGTGCTAGGGGAATCTAGGATTATAATCCAAGCCTTAATTCAACGCACCAAAGTGACAAATGCTCAACTCCAACACTCTCTAGACAAAATCAAGTTACTTCTGGGGCAGTTTCATTCTATTCAGCTTTTCCACGTCCTTCGTGGAAACAACACTCAAGCTGATGAAGAGGCCAACTTGGGGGCACGTTTGGGAATAGGGAGATTGCTCCTCAATAACATTATGGTCAACTGGGAAATCCTGTAATCTTTCAAAACGAAATGACTTTGCAAGTGGTCATTTGGACAAGATGATAGCGCAGGAGAAAGGACAACTACGCATCAGCCAGTACGCACAATCTTAAGAGTTGAAGGAGGACGACATCATTTGGTCGCTGAATTGCAGACTTCTGCCCATACCTCAGTACTGTGAATCGTGTGGAGCAAGGATTCAAAGGAAGCACTACTTATCTCACGTAGAAGTGAAGGGAAAGAACAGAGTAAGAGAAGCGACATTCAGGAAGGAGGCTAAGAAAGGGAAAAGAGAGAAGAGGCAGGGAGACTCAAATTAGCAGAAGCAACCCAACATAGACTATCCAGATGGCATCAAGCTTGGGTAATAATCCAACAATGGAGGAAAGAATAACGACACTAGAAGAAAACGTGCAGAAGCTCCGGGGCATGCTGAACAACTTGGACGACTTTCTCCAGAATTTAGACAGTGAGGTAGGAGGAAGAATGGAAGTTCTTGAGCTTGACATAATACACACCAGATCAAGACTGTGTGAGGAATTGGGGAAGCTGAAGAAGGAGTTGAAAGACCCACAACAAGAAATTGAAGAGAGGGTTAGCAGCCTGGAGCAACAGATGGAACAAATGAATAAGGAATGGAAGCTGGAAAGAGACCAATCCAAGAAGAAAGGCCTAGAGTAATCAGAAAGCAACTCCAGTTTGAATTAAACATTGCATATTGGCATTTTGTATTAGCCACACAAAACAATTAAGTGTGTTGTTTTTTTTTTTTTTAACGCAAACGAGTATGGAGCTTTATTTAGATAGAGGCAGAGAGGGCTGCCGAACCCTTACATATCAACTCAGAGCTAGAGCTCTGTAATACAGTTCCAGCCAGATTCTTTTACAAAGCAAACCAGAATTACTCCTAAGATAACAATATGGCTAAGAGAATAACTACTACTGACAAGTCAGAATTCTGGGCTGGCTCCTTGCAAAAATGAGACTGCTGCTCCGCCCTTAGCGCTTTCCTTTACTTCCAGAGCTGGTGGCCGCTTCTCCAGATGCTTCAGAGATCTTGCTGAAGGCTGTGGTTAGCTCCTTCACTTTCTGCTCCAAGTTGCAGAGGCGCTTGCCTAAGTCGCCCATGAGATTTTCCGCGTCTTTCAGGCCGACGTGAATTTCGTCAGATAACTCGTCTTTGATATCTTCCATTTCAAATTTCAGAAGTTCCCACTTATGCT
>JASDQU010258487.1:8696-20560 GCA_032191745.1 Picea mariana | reverse complement strand
TTTACAAAAATTTGTGCTGGGGCATCAAATGCCCAAGTAGAACCAATACTGTTAGGAACATATGTGCATTTGATGATGCAAACTTCATGGCACATGAGTTGACCCCTAGCTGAATAGGCGGTCAACACCTCCAAGCTACCAAATCTCAACAGATCGAAGAACAAAGTTGTGGTATCTTCCAAATGGATATACAAGATAAAACATGCCGTAGACGAAAGTATTGAAAAACATAAAGCAAGATTTTTAGCTCGTGGATTTTCTCAAAAGGAAGGTGTTGACCACCTATTTCGACGAGGGGTCAACCTCACATATCATGAAGCTATGTACCTAATGGTGCAATGTTTTTTGAAGACTTATGTCTCAGCAGGGCAATTTTGCCCTCAGCACGTCTTTCTATGTAATTAGAATGTTCGCTCCCCTGCGTGGGATAATAATGTAATGAGTCAACATGAGTCATATTTTAAGTCAGTTGCCTAGGACTTTATAATTAGGGAAGTCCTTCATCGAGTATTTTTTATCCTCAGGTAATTTTTAATTACCCTTGAGTTTTTCACTCACAATAATCCTCCAAAGTGGTGAAAGGCATTATAATGATCGAGCCCAAGGAGTGACTAAGGTCTAGGAATATTGTAAATGACCATGCTAGACATCTTCTAGAGTCTTGCGGGATTCCGTCGAGTTTTGACAATTTTTTTTTTAATTTATTAAAATTATCCATTTAATGATAATTTTAATTAAATTTGATTTAAAAAATTGGTCCTAGGGGATTTTGATAGGGGTATGAGTACTCAAAACAAATGTCAAGAGACCCCCTACACCCTTCGACCAAGTTTCAGCTCATTTGGACAAGTTTTTCTAGGTCATTGTCCATGAGGAGTCCAAGTCAGTCTAGAGTCAACAATTAATTGCTTTAATTTGGCCAAGTAAAAATGCCAAAATTTGTAAAAAGGAAAAAAAAGACATGAGAGAGAGTGGTAAAGGTTTCCTAACCTTTTTCCTAAGTAGGAAAAACAATTTTCCACTTAAACCTATCCCCCATTCCTTAGCCACAACTTAAAGTTGTCAGTCCGTAAGAAAAGTGCGTCCCCCTTGCTCTTTGGCTTGGCCAAAAGTAAAAATTAAAGTGAAAAGCTAGCTAAAACCCTAAGTGCGTGCCCCTTAGCCTCTAACTCATTCATTGGGTGAGTGAAAAGGTGTTTTCCCCCCTTCATCAGTCAACCCTCAAACCCTAACTTGACTAAAACCCTAAAAAGTGTGCCCCCCTTGAGATTGACTCTTTCCTTGGTTGTGTGACACTTGGAGCTCATCCAAGGGAGGATTTTCCTCTCTCCCAAGTATAAAAAGAATGCCTACCCCTCCTCTTTTAGTCATCTATTCTTAGAGCAAGTTTATGGCTCCCATTCCTCTCTGTCTCTTTTATGCTACACTTGGTGAGTGGTTTCCCCCCTTGCTCAGAAGTTGCACACTTCCTCTTTGGGACCTATTTCATCTGTAGAAGTTGCGTACTTGCTCTTTTCCAGCATTTTTCAAGTTATATGCTTATGGTTAGTTAGTTGTGAGTTCATTGGCTTTGGTTTCATCTCTTGCTGTACATAATAATCTTACAACTTTTGTTTTCCTTCTTGTTTTTGCTTTGTTTGATGCTTCTTGTTTGTTTGAAATAAACTTGGTCATCTGGCGACTCCACTTCAAAATAATTTGACAAAGTATTCTTCAAGAAGGAACTCACGGCTTGCTTAGCTTCATCCTTGAACTTGAAAAAGTTTTTGGATGAGGTTAGCTAGTTTTCCTTCTCGTTGGATCCTTAATAATTCTTGGGTCCCAGTCCTTTTCTTTAGATCTTTGTTTAATGATCTAGTTAGAAATGGGCGCTTTTTATAGTCCTATTGATTTTTCAGGAATAGTTGATTATCCTCATGCTGTGCCCGAAATTGTTATTGAAAACTTGCATGATTTTCGTAATTATGGTGATGCTAATGCTCATATCATGGCCTTTGGGCAGTGTATTGATGAGTGGTGTGATCCACCTATTTATGAGGATGTTCTAACGCAATTGTTTGTCATGACCCTTTGTGAGGAAGATGCTTACTATTGGTTTCATGATTCGGATGATAATAAGTTCAAGACCATATAGGACTTGATGCATGCGTTTTTAGAATGGTGGGGGGATGATCAGATTGAAACTTACAATGAATTGGTTGATGCTTTTATGAAAAAATGGGAGGAGAAGAATCTTCCAGATATTGGAATAGTCAATTCAGATGTAAAGATAGATACTTCACCAGATTCCATTGAGGAACTTAAAGAAATCATTGAGACCATGCAGTTTTCCCATGCATAAAAGTTTGAGCCAAGGAAGATCAGTTAGAGATCATGGAAGCTCACCTTGTCAGTACTTAAGCTTGTATTGAGTATCCAGACCCTATAGAGCTTGAGCTTCACAGTGAACAAGAAAGGGAAGTTCATAGGGAAATTCCAGATGAGTCCATAGATGAGCTAGTAACCGATCTTGAGGAGATAATGGCATTTGAGTTTGAAGTTGTTGAATATCTAGATAATTC
This sequence comes from Picea mariana, assembly GCA_032191745.1. NCBI lineage: Eukaryota > Viridiplantae > Streptophyta > Pinopsida > Pinales > Pinaceae > Picea > Picea mariana. Next base: position 17,999 of record JASDQU010258487.1, on the reverse strand, counting down.
AAGTCCCCACCCTCCTCCCAAGGAACCAATCTCTTTAAGTTGATCTTTGACAACCTTGATGAAAACAATGCAGTGGTTCCTTGGACATGTTCATTTCCAACCTCTCAACCGACAGATGACTTAATACAGGGTAATGGGAAAATGGAAGACAACTTCAGTTTATTAAATTCATGTCATTACGAGCAATGGCTGACTTTCCACCTTGACGGTCATATGCAATAATGTATCAAAATTTTACATGGCTTGTCAGGCTCCAGTGTTTGGTTGAATAGAGGAAGATGCATGATTCTTGGCTGGTTCTTTCTCACAAGATACTCCAAGTTGATAAAACTTGGAAAAGGGTCTTCAACGAGTTATCCTGATAGGGATGTTTCAGACATTGGGGGTTTCATTCCATCCATTGCATGGCTGGTCCTAATTCTTTCCATCTTAGCCATTTGGATGGTGGATCCTCAAGCTCTTTCTCAAATGTTGAGCAACTTGGTGTCCAAAGGGACACCCTTTGTAACATATCTCTAACTCTTCTCCTTTCTTTCAGTTTTGTATTTTTTTCATTTCATTATGTAATTATGTTACTTAGGTTATTCATTGTATCATAGTTTCATTTTTGTAATTGTTGAATATAGTAATTTCATTTATATCTTTTATAGCAATTCATTTATTCATTTTATTGCTTTTATACATGTGTATTTATGTTGGGTATTGGTGAGAACTTTGTTTATAGATTCTGGAGTTCTCGCATGCTCTCCTTCCCAAAGAAAGATCGAACACACGTCCCCATGTGGAGCCAGATGTTGACCACTTATTTCAACTAGGGGGTCAACTCCATGTACCATGAAGCTATGTACCTGATGGTGCAACCAGGTTGAAGGCCTTTTGGTTCTACAAGGCAGTTTTTGCCCCCAACACTTTTTTTTGTAATTGGAATTTTCGCTCCCCTGCGTGGGATAATAATGTAATGGGTTAGCATGGATGATATTTTAGGTTAGTTTCCTAGGACTTTATCATTAAATAAGTCCTTTCATGGAGTGTTTTTTATCCTCAGGTAATTTTTAATTACCCTTGAGTTTTTCACTCACAATAATCCTCCAAAGTGGTGAAAGGCGTTCTAATGATCGAGTCCAATGGGTGACTAGGGTCTAGGAATATTGTAAATGACCATGCTAGACATCTCCTAGAGTCTTGCGAAATTCCATCGAGTCTAAGTAGTTTTTATTTTCTATTTTTTAAAATTACCCATTTAATGGTAATTTTAATTAAAATTGATATAAAAATGTAAAAACTAGGTCCTAGGGGATTTTGATAGGGGTGTGAATACTCAAAAGAAATGGAATGAGACCCCCTACACCCTCGGACCAAGTTTCAACTCAATTGGACAAGTTTTGCTAGGTCATTGTCCATGAGGAGTCCAAGTCAGTCTTGAGTCAATAATTTAATTGCTTAATTTGGCTAAGTGAAAAATGCCAAAAATTGTAAAATAAGCAAAAAGGTTTGGGAGAGAGTGGGAAAGGTTTCCTAACCTTTTTCCTAAGTTGGAAAAATAATTTTCCATTTAAAGAACCCCTCCTTGCATAGTCAACAACTTAAAATGGTGTTCCCTTGCTAATTGACATGTGAGAATTAAAAAGTTTAAGTGAAAAAAACCACCTAACCTCTAAATTCGCCCTCCTTGATGTTTAACTTAATGTTTGACCATAGGAAAAAGTGTTTTCCCGCTTTACACCTCACCCCTCAAAGCCTAACTCACTACCAAAACCCTAAAAGTGACTCTTACTTGATTTTGCCTATTTCTCTTGGATGTGTGACACTTGTAACTCATCCAAGAGGGGTCTCTCTCTTCTCCCAAGTATAAAAGAATGCCTACCCCTCCTCATTTCACATCTATTCTCAGTGTACTGTTACTATACCCAAATCTCTCCCACTCTTCTCTCTTTCCCATCTTGCTCTCTTTCATTTCTCATGCTTGTAGCAAGTATTTGCTCAAGCTTGCTTCTAATAAAAGAATCTTTGGAGGAAATATTTGGCATTGGAAGTCTTCTTGGTGCGTGGATTGGATCTACTTTGGAGGTGACTTGTATTTTGGTTCTCTTTGAGTTTTTGCTTATAGATTTAGTGTAGGAGATCCAAACAAAGTATTTTGCTTGAATAGATCTATGGTAGTATTGCCATAGATCTTATGTGAATTAGTTTTCTTTGTTTAGCAAAGTATTTTGTTAATATTTTGGGATCTACTCACCTCCTTCTTTGTCTTGTAGCTTTATCTCTATTGTTTGCAGGTTACTAAGGGTTGAAAAAGGATAAATTTCAGATTTGAAAATTTATCCCTTTACCCACTTAAAACCCTCATAAGATTTTTGTTCTTTTCATTCATATTTCTCTAAGAGTTTTGGGTATATTTCTGTCATAGAATAGGTCTCATTTAATCTATTATATGCTGTTTTTATTGCTAAAAATTTCTGGTTACTTCTAACAATTTTTTTTCCAAGTTTATTGGTTGTTTTGCAGTTTTTCCAGCTAGTTTTACTTGTTGTTTTTTTGCAGATCTGAACCAGTTAAGGGGAGGTGCTACCCATTTGGGGCCACAAATCATCAAGAAACAACCTCCCAACTAAGGGTATTGAATACCCTCTTCTTTTTCTTCATTCTACATTGTAAACAAGCCCAAAGAAAGTCTCTTGGACTTGCATTTCTCAAGCTTTTAAAATATTTTGCGTTTTTATTTTTGTTTGCCTACAACTAGCAAAGAGGCTTGGCTTTGCCACCCGTGCTAAATCGTAAGGCTAAGATTTAGAAGTAATTTTCTATTTTAATAGTTCATTTTTGTTCCCCCACTTGTTCTTAAGACAAGGTTGTGTGGCTAGGTTTACTTGTCTTTCATTTCAAGTTAAGCTCTTTTATTTCCATACCCACTTTGACACAAAATTGGTAGGCTAGTCCTCCTCCTTGTGGCTTAGTTGAGGTTGCTCATTTTCATTTTCAAGAATTGTTAGCCCCACTTGTCCTTAAGACAAGTTTGAGTGGCTAGGATTGTCTTTTACTTTCCAAGTTATTCTTATTGCATTCTTTAATTCTTTTGCCTACACCTAGCAAAGAGGCTTGGCTTTGCCACCCATGCTATATCGTAAGACTTGTCTATAATTTAGCTAGCAATTCTTTATCTTGTCTATAATTGTTTAATCTTTAGTTTCTCATTCTTTACTTGTTTATCTTGCAAAGTCATTTAATTTTTATCTCTTGCTTAAGTGGTGCAACTATCTAATTGGTTAATTTATCTTGTATCTTAGGCATAAATCTTTTACTTTGCAATTTAATTTCAAGTTATTTTCTTTTGCCATCTAGACTAGGAGGATGAAATTTATCTAGTCTAAATAGGCACCCTTTACTGGTACAACTTTCGCCACCAAAAATGAGGCTTGTGGAGGCTACAGGGGGTGCTAAGTCAGAGATGACTTCACGACACTAGGTGTTCCCCTTGTTGAGCGCCCAAGTTTTCCGAGTTGACCTGTGGAGCTAGGGTAGGGCCTTGTTTGCCCTACTTCTTGAGCACCCAACAATCATTTTGGCCAAAGCGGTGAGAGTCTAGGGGTAGTCACATAGTTTAGGTTGGTTTCACATTAGCTTAGGCTCTCTAATCAAAGAGAGACTTTAAAACTTATTTAAAATTTATCTAATATTACACAACACTTGCACTTCATTTTTTAGTATCTTTTAAGTTGTGTATACCTTGATGTTGAAGGTCTCTTTCACATGCTTATAGTTTAATTCATCTCTACTTTTCATTGCAAGCATTTCATTTCAAGTTGTGTAAACCTTGCTGTTCAAGGTATTCTTTTATGCTCATGGTTTTAATTCACTAGCTTTTATAATTCAAGTTGAGCATTTTACTTTCAAGTTCATTTGTGGTTGAAGTGGTCTTCTGTTCAAAGGCAGGCTGCCATCAAGTTGCACACCATTTCTTTGGGGCACTTGGTGAGTGGTTTCCCCCCTTGCTCAAAAGTTGCGCACTTCCTCTTTGGTACCTCTTTCATCTTTAGAAGTTGCGCACTTCCTCTTTTTCCAACATTTTTCAAGTTATATGCTTATGGTTATTTAGTTGTGAGTTCATTGGCTTTGGTTCATCTTTTGTTGTACATCTTTCTAATTCATTATTTTGTTCATATTGTAACTTACTTTGCATTGTATAATTGTCATTGTTTTGATTCATCGTGTATTTAGTGTAAATATATTCTTGTAATTAGATCTTTTATTTCTTGTAATCTTTTGTATAATTTTAGTTGATCCCTTGCCCAACATTTAGGCACTAGTCTTAGTTGACCTTAGGGAAAGGATTTGACTGTCACTTAAATTGTACATTGCATTTTTGCTTGCCATATAGGTTAGATTTCCCCGTAACTTAACAAAACTAAAATTAACTCCTATACTTCACTTAACAACTCACATAGTAAATAGGGTCTATTCCCCTTGGCTTCCCTAGGAGTAAGCCTAGATGAAAGAAGTCCAAATCGAGGTGACAATGGGTTTGGACTTAGGCATTGTGTTTCCAAGGACACACCAAGTGGATTGAGACTTTTTCACGTTTTTAGGTGTCTATAAGGACGGCAACAAGCACCCAACTAATACAACTTTCACCATCAAAAAGGGTGACTTGTGGAAGCTACAGGGGGTGTAAATCGGGGACGGCTTCACGACACTAAGTGTCCTCCCTGCTTGAGCGCTCAAGCATTCCGGATTGACCTATGGAGTTAGGGAAGGACCTTGCTTTTCCTTCTTCTTGAGCACCCAACAATTCTTTTGGTCAAAGGGGTAGGAGTTAGGGGTAGACACATAGTCTAGGATTGCATCTATCAATCTAATCCCCCTAACTAAAGAGAGACCTAAAATCTTTTAAAATTTACCTACAACACTTTCACAACATTGACACCTTTAATTTCATTTATCTTTCAGTTTTGTTGTGCAAATTTTACTTTCAAGGCATTTACTTTCATGTGTTTTACAGTTTACTTTCCAAGCATTTCCATTTTCAAAGTAACTTTACCTTTTAAAGTTGTGTGATTTCGCTATCAAAGCTATCTACTTCTAAAGTTGCGCACTCTCTCTCTTGAGCAGTTACTTTTCAAGTTATTTCAAGTTACATCTCTCCTTGTGAATATTTCATATTTCATGCTTCATTGTTAATTGGATTTAAATTCTTTTGATCTAATTATATAATCATTTAAGTTCCTTATTTCATTGTATATCTATTTCATGTTGTATTTCAGTTTGTAGATAACATTCATAATTGGTTTAAGTGTAAAGTGAATTCTTTTGTTCATTAGCATTATTTATTCTTTGTATAATTGTAATTTGTTGTATCTATCATTGACTCCATTTACTTGTCTTTAGGCACTAGTCTTGTTTAGTGGATAACGGGTGTGCTTGTCATTGAAGATTTGCATTGCATTGACTGCTTGTCATTTGGGTTGGGTCTCCTGAGCCTAAGAACTAAAATTAACTCCTAGATCATCTAATCAACCTTAACATAGTTAAGTAGGGTCTACCCCCCTTGGCTTCCCTATGAGTGAGCCTAGACGGAAGAAGTCCAAATTGAGGTGACAGTGGGTTTGACTTAGGCTTGTGCCTCTAAGGACACACCAAGTGGGTTGGAGACTTCTCCACGTTAATAGGTGTGTACAAGGACGACAACTTCTCAAAAGGAAGGCATTGATTATGAAGAGACGTTTGCTCCTGTAGCCAGATACACTTCTATTAGAACAATCATAGCTCTTGCAACCAAGATGAAGTGGAAGTTACACCAGATGGATGTGAAAACAACCTTCTTCAATGGTGTTATTAAAGAAGAAGTGTATATAGAACAACCACAAGGGTTTGAAGCTGAAGATATAAAGACTCATGTTTGCAGGTTGAAGAAAGTTCTGTATGGGTTGAAGCAAGCTCCTAGAGCTTGGTATGGTAGAATTGATAATTTTCTGACGAGCTTGGGATTTACCAAGAGTAAAGCGGATTCTAACCTTTACTTCGAGGTTATGAATGATGAACCTGTTAATGTTTAAGCCATTATTATAGTTCTTTGCATTTCAATAGATAACAATAGCATAATGCAAGATCACTGAGAAATACACAATCACAAGAGGCACGGCATTTATCCTGGGAAACCCTCTAGGGAAAGAAAACCCAACAAAACTTCCTTATTATAGATAGCCAATACAATGCCAAGAGATAAGTTAAACTAATACAGAAGATCCTCTCCCAAAAGATGCGCCACTCTCTCTCCTTCTCCAATTGCAGTTCCGAAACTTGTCTCTCAATGAGCAAGTGAGGTGTCTGTCTAAGTGAGGCGCTAGCCTCCTTATTTATACAAATCTGGCATGTGTGAAGTGTCTCTTCACTGGCAGGGCCGACTTCTCAAACTGGGTGGTTACAACCACCTTTATTATATTTCGGGGCCTCTTGATATATTCTAGGGCCGACTTCTTCTTTTGCCTTTTACAATTACAATATGACCAATCCACAAAAGGGGATTTGGTCCTTATACAATAGTCGACATGATCAATCCACAATGGGGATTGATCCAATGAATAATATATTAAATAATAATAAGAATACACTTTGCAGTTACATTATTTTAACACTCCCCCTTAGCAAGAAGGGTATTATTCAACAACATCATAGGAGACAGAGGACAACATTATCAACAACATCAAGTGGGTGAGAGGACAGCATCATCAATATCATTTTGGAACACTGACTGGCGTATCTATAAATCATCCGAAGTTTTCTTCATCGCAAACATCGTCATTCTCAAAGGAATGCAATCATCATACGAATCAATATGTATTAGTATAAAACTAATACATCATCATCATCATCATCATCACAACACGAGGCTGGCTCATCATAATACATGACTTGCTTTACGTCACAACTGTAAGGTTGGAAGCTCAGTACTCGTCTTGCTTTACGTCATAGCACTCAAGCTGGAAACAAGATACTAGACTGGCTTTACGCCACAACTTCTCAAGCTGGAAGCACAATACTACTCTCATCTCAACGTCTTGCTTTACGTCACAGCACTCAAGCTGGAAGCAAGATTGATCCAGGTTGATATCGGTGGCCACCCACCTTCTCCAACTGGCCCAAAACATGTTTCTGGAAATTTTGGTAATTTACTATTTTTAGCATTTTTTAACTTCCGGGGCCATTTTGAGGTCCTAAACGATGTTTTTTTGAGAAAACGGGGAGCAACATGGATCGTAGATTGATGTTGCTCACCCAAAAGTTGTAGTTTTCGGATAGATCTTTCGAACGAGCTATTGAGCGCCCCAAATGGAGATTGTATGCAAAAGTTATGCCTCTGGGAAGTTGACGTATCAACTACCCCCATCGGGGCCCACAAACCTTTTGGCTTTTCATCTTCTGGAGTTAGGGTTTTGGATACTAGACTGGCTTTATGTCACAACTATCCAACCGGAAGCACAGAGCTAGTCTCATCTCATCGTCTTGCTTTACGTCACAACTGTCAAGCCGGAAGCAAGATGCTCGTCCTGCTTTATGTCACAACAATCAAGCTGGAAGCAGGATACTAGACTGGCTTTACGTCACAACTGTCAAGCCGGAAGCTCAGTACTAGTCACATCACATCTTCTTGCTTTACGTCACAACCATCAGGTTGGAAGCAAGATACTAGACTGGCTTTACGTCACAACTGTCAAGATGGAAGCATAGTACTAGTCTCATTACATCTTCTTGCTTTACGTCACAACAATGAGGCTGGAAGCAAGAGATGTCTCATCATAACAACTACTCCCCCTTTCGAGGAAGGTCCTTTCAGACTATTCCAAGCTTATCTCGAAAGTGCTCAAACTTTACACGAGATAGAGGCTTGGTCAACACATCAACAACTTGTTCATCCGTGGTAATGTATTGGAGCTTTAAGGCTCCTCTCTGCACCATGTCACAGATGTAATGATATCGGATCTCTATGTGCTTCGACCTGTTGTGGAATACATGATTCTCTGTCATCTTTATGCAGCTCTGGTTGTCACATAGGATCGTGGTTGCTTCCATCTCTAGGTCAAATAGACCGGTCAACAACTTTTGAAGCCATATAGCTTCACAGCTGGCAGAACATGCAACAATGTATTCTGCTTCCGCTGTGCTGAGAGCAATGCTGGATTGCTTTCTACTCTCCCACGAGATTATGGCTGATCCCAAACTAAAACAACATCCTGAAGGGCTTTTCCTTTCATAAACACTTCCTGCCCAATCTGCATCAGTATATCCACTCAATGTGAAATCATGATCTCCATCATAGCTGAGACCACAATCTATTGTACCCTTAAGATACCTCATCACATGTTTTGCAGCCACTAGGTGAACATGTCTGGGTTCTACCAGAAACTGACTCAAGGTGTTCACTGCAAAACAAATGTCTGGTTTGGTGTTCGTCAGGTACATCAATGATCCAATAATCTGTCTGTACAGTGTCGCATCAATCAATTCTGACGAAGTGTTGGCTAGCAGCTTCAGCTTCGCTTCCATGGGTGTATTCATAGACTTGGATTCCAACATGTCGAATCTCTTTAGGATTTCGACTGCATACTTCCCTTGGTTAAGGAATATCCTCTCCGGACTCTGCCATACCTCAAGACCTAAGAAATAATGCATTAGGCCAGGATCTTTCATCTCAAATTCTGAGGCGAGTCTCTTCTTACATTCGGTGATGAGCTTTTCTTCTCCAGTTAAGAATAAGTCATCCGCATATAGCAGTAATATTACTGGCTCATCGTTCATAACCTTGATGTAGAGGTTAGAATCTGCTTTACTCTTGGTAAATCCCAAGCTCGTAAGGAAACTGTCTATCCGGCCATACCAAGCTCTAGGAGCTTGCTTTAATCTGTATAAGGCTTTCTTCAATCTGCAGACATGAGACTTCCTGTCTTCAACTTCAAATCCTTGAGGTTGCTCTATATACACTTCCTCTTTGATGACACCATTTAGGAAATCTGTCTTTATGTCCATCTCGTGCAGCTTCCACTTCATCTTAGCTGCAAGAGCTATGATGGTTCTGATCGAAGTGTATCTGGCTACCGAAGCGAATGTCTCTTCATAGTCAATGCCTTCTTTCTGAGAAAAACCACGAGCGACAAATCTTGCTTTATACTTCTCAATACTTCCATCAACAACGTGTTTTATTTTGAAGAGCCATTTGGAGGATACCACGTCTTTACTCTTTGGTCTGGGAACTATTTCCCATGCTTCGTTCTTTAATATGGATTGGTATTCCTCTGTCATAGCATCTACCCA
>JASDQU010258486.1:1183-15713 GCA_032191745.1 Picea mariana | reverse complement strand
ATGCCATCCATCCATTGATACAATCCACCAAATATTGAATTTATTAATTAATTGAAAATGAACAGGGAATTATAGGGTTATTGGGAAGATGGGGGAATTTGTAATGAATGAAAAATGATATCATGATGGGAAAGAATGAATGAATATTGTTCAAGAAAAATGGAGAACCTTTGCTTTATAAAACATTACCTTCATATTGAAACTTTTACTCAAATCATCATCCAAATCCTTTGAATGAATTTATAGTAATAGAACATGGAAGTGATTTTAATGTTATTGGGAAAATTATGGGCATATAATGAGCGAAAAAATTTATATAATGGACGAGAGTAAGATGGTTACTGATCCATTAAATAAAATATCATTCATTAATTCTAAAATTCATAATAATATTCTTTGTTGGAACTATTTTACCATTATTTTCCAAATCGATTCGAATATAAAGAATCCCCTTAGCTGAAACTCATTTGATCCACAACCATAACACTTCATCATACAATATCCATTAACTATAACCTTCAAACAATTTAATATTAAATTCGAGGAATATTCCAGAACTGTTAACCTTTCTTTCTTCCCAAAACCATAGATTTTTTTTTTTTTTAAATGGTAAAGCGATTTGTAGGAGATAAATAACCTAGCATTTTGGCTTGAAAATAATCATCACTAAAATATATTAAATTGGCATGAAAGATGAAAGGAATCACAAGGACCCTTCGACAGTGTATCCAAAATTTTTCTATAACCTTGAATGATTTGGCAGTTAAACCACAGTGGCTCGAAAACCACAATGTGGGTTTAATAATCAATAAATCATATCGAATTTAGAATTTGACCAAACTCTTGGTGGATAAATAACACAGCGAGCCCGCGTTTTGATTTTTTGAATCAAAGTTATGATTATAAGAAACACGACTTCAATCTATTTACATGTTTGAATTCAATGGGAAATGAGGCTTGAACAGAAACAAAGTAAGTGTGATATTTACAATGCACCCATAAACACAGAGATAATAATTCCTTCAAAAAGATTCTTGGAAAATTTCCAAGGTGATAGAATTTACCACATAAAAATTTTCCAAGGTCTGGGTCTGGCTAGGGTAATATAAGAACCCTTCATTTCGATTTTCTTTTACAGAAAAGGTGAACACTTTAGAAATTATTCATAGAATCCGAGAAAAACTGAATCTAATTGCTGTAAAAACCTTTCCAATAGTTCAATTGCCAACGTTTGTTCCAAACGTAACTAATCCAAATAATCCAGCAAAGTAGAGAACCGAACAATAATTTAGGTTTAAATCAATTTTATGCCAACAAGAAAGAAAATACATCATATTTTGCACAGCCAGAATGCAAACAAAACCATATTTTTATATCAAAGTATAAATACAACGTTTTCTCTAGGAACAACATAATTCATACCCTAACCCAAACACAGAGTCGAGCTATAATTCTGGTTGAGTTTCTCCAATGCCCAGAAGGAAAAATAAGGAAAACCCAAAATCAAACTGTTGTAAACTTTGAAAAAACAAATATATTTTCATGCAAAGTCCTAGAGCCAACAAATGATTTTAACTCGAGAAGAGTTTCTATTTAATGAATGAAGAGATAAAGGTTTCATACTTGTAAGAGTAAAGATAATGAAACCACGAGACACAACTCTTTCAATGCCGAAAAAAATGGTGGAGTTTCTTTTTACCAAAGCGCCCACAATAAATACCAAAACATAGTGAAGGTGGCATCCCTGGGATAGGGTAAGAATGACGTGCAATAAATGCACACCACTTCCCATCTCCCAATATTAAATGTCATCAACCATTGCATAATGAAGCGCAGTAGCTTCCGTCAACCATTTCATAATGAAGCACACTAGCTTCCATCAACCATTGCATAATATATCCAATTTTTTTGTAAAGTAAATATACGAACCTCCAATATCAAAATGGTTAGGTCAAAACCACCACAAGGATCCACAAAATCTACAATATTCCAAAAGAAACCCATACCATATGATGACCCAAAACATAAATTTTTGTATAATTCACACTTAGTATTATAGTCTGGATGTAGCAAGGGTAAGAATGTCTAACAACATAAACATTTCTTTTCAAATCAAATCATAAACCAATCCTCCATAAAATGTAATTAGAACCAGAGTTTTTCATTTGTTCCCAATTGTGTAATTATTCTTGTAATGAAAAAATAATTGAAGCTTTGACATCTTAACAAGAGGAGTCATTTCCTACTATTACTGTTCTACAGGGGATCCACCTATTTAGTATTAATAATATGTATGTATAAATGCATTGCAACTTATTTGTAGGAAGGGATCTCATGTTGCACTTTTTAGGCATCAACCCACCAGCCACTACATTATTTGTAGGACTAGAGTAAGCTACAACAAACCAGACATTACAAGTGGATGGGGCTTTTACAACTATTTCATTTGGTCATAAAGTATAATAAGGGTATCACAAATAAGTTTCCAAACATGCTTTCACAACCACCCACATCCAAGATTACAACTTTGGGAACTTTGATTCACATGGATCCTTTTACCCATGATGCATACAAAGAGGCATACACAAAAGATGAGGACTTCGAGGATGTGTTTTAACAGCTACATGACCAAAATCATATAGAATAAGGTGACCAAAAGGCTAAGTGTCATTTCCATAATGGTCTACTCTACAATATTGAAAAACTTTTTGTTTCTAAAAGTGATCAATTGCAGCTTATCAGAGAGGCTCACACCTCCAAGATTATAGGACATTTTGGCGTTGGGAAGAAAACTGCTAACTTATAGAGGTATGTGTACTATCCCAGAATGAAAGAATATGTAGCATGATATATCATAGGATGTATAATTTATTGTACTAGCAAGCCTAACAACAAGAAGCAAGGTCTATACCATCCCTTACCTATACTCGCTCGGCCTTAGGAAAGTATTTCCATGGATTTTGTGGGAGGTTTACCAACAACCTGGAAGGGACATGAATATCTATTTGTGGTAGTTGACAGGTTCAAAAAAATGTGCATTATCATGCCTTGTAAAAAGACAATCAACAGACAAGAATAAACAAATAAGTTCTTTGAATAGGTCTAGATGCACTTTGGGATACCAAGAAGCATAACATTAGATATGGATACCAAATTTCTCAGTGCATTTTGGACAACATTGTGGGAGAATATGGACACTAATTTGAAGAGGTTTACAACCTTCCATCTACAAATAGATGGGCAGAAGGAAGTAGTCAACATAACTTTGGTACAACTTTTGAAGGGTTACAATCACAAGAATCCGAAGACTTGGGATGAAAATATGATCTATATACAACACTATTATAATAGAGCAGTCCAAAATTCTACTGGTAGGTCACCTTTTGAAACTTGCTTTGGGTATTTTACACTTTCACGCTTAGATGTTGTATATGGGAAACAAGGAGGAGTGAGGGAGGACCTCATGGGAGATTCATTAAAAGTAGAAAAATTTGTTGAGAAGATTATGAATATCCATTTGCAAGTACAAGAGACACTGAAGAAGTCACATGAAAAGTACAAGGCTAGGCATGACCAACACAAAATAGAGAGAAAATTTATAGTGGGAGACATAATATGGTTATAGATGAATAAGGAAAGGCTACAGGGTCTTGGTAAGAAGATTAAGGCTCTGTGGTATGGTCCTTTTGAGGTATTGGAAAAGGTGGGAGATAATGCCTACAAGCTCAGTCTACCCCCATACATGCACATTCTCTCAGTAATGAATGTGGAGAATCTCAAACTCTATGAGACTTCCATGTTGGATCAAGAGCAGGAGAAGGTCCTACCTTCCATAGAGAACTTAACACCATATTCTTAGGTATAGTTAATAGAGGACAAATTTTTGAAGAAGCAGTACAAAACTACAAGATAGGGGCAACATGACCTTTGGAATATTGGTTTGAAAGGACAACTTCCAAGAAAAGAAAAGTGGTACTCTAGGGAGAAGGTAGAGGAAAAATTTACTCACCTCATTCAATAAATATTTTGGGGAAAAAAAACCTTCCTAAAAGGGAAGGTATGATCTGGATTGGATAATTATATTATTTTTCATCTATCTTGATGCTTTCAGAGTGGAAAAAATTGGAGAAATCAGTTTGCAGGACCATTTTAGTGGCAGGTCCCAGTTTGGATCATGGGGTATGAAACCTTTCAGAGCCATTTTGAGGCATTAAATGATTTTTTTTAGGGTTCTAGTGTCTATAACTTATGTACACACCCTTGATGGTGTTATACACTCCGAGGCCTTTCCAACAGCGCAAATCGTACATCAATCAGAGTTCGTATGAAAATGTTATGCCTCTCATAAGTTGACATATCATTTTGACCACCATGGTACTAGAGGATGCCACATCATCCCCCATTACTCATGCATATGGGGCTAGCTACGTGAGGAATTTCAAGAAGATTATAGAAGGTTCAAAACCCTACCCTAATTGAGGGTTGAGGAAGTAAAAAACCTACCCCTAGATGGATATCAGACTATGTTAAATATTGGGGCACTAGGAGGATAAAGGGTTCCATTCTATATTATTGTGTTAGAGCAGAACAACTAGGAGTGTGAAATTAGAGAGCATAATAGAGGGGTTTAATGTTCTGTAGTATCCTAACAAGCCATAGGTATTAAGTAACTCCATAGAGAGTTCCTTGTCCTTTATACTTTCATTATTTCCATAACTAAGAAAAGAGAGTAGAGAAACCTCACCTTCTAGTTGGGTTTTCTCTCTTAAGGGTTTCCCAGAGAAACTATTTGTGTTATCTTGTGATGGTGTGTGATTTTAATTTACTGTTCTCTATTTTCTAAAATTTACCTATTTTCAATCATGAGAAGAAAATCAATGACTAGATATTCTAGAATCTAAAGGAATGTAACGTTCATAGTGTAGATTTCAGTTTTATTTATTGGATCCATTGTGATGAACTATTCCATTGGAATATCCACAAAATTTTTTAGATCAAATTTTCCTTTGTTCTTCTACAAAAAGGTTAAAAACGTGGTTGCAACAATCCCCAACCACACCATCCAATTTTTCCCAATTTGGGTTTGACAACTAGTTACCAAAATGAGGCTCAAGTATAGGAAGTTACTAACAATAGCATATTGGAACAATGAATCATGGTCGAACACTGAGGCCCAACTTCCAATGATATCCTTGATATATATGATGATGGCCTCCTTTGTTTCATCCGTTGTTGATGGATAATTTTCCACTAATTCTTTCATCTTGTGACACATTGTTTTGTGTTCTTTGTGACAATGAAATGTCCTTGAAATTTGCGATTGATTTCTTTGGCAATGTTCCTTATAAATTTATTTAGTCTTGAATGTTGTCAAGTCACAAGGAAAAATACCTAGATTTTTTCATCTTCTCCTCATCAACAATGTCTACAACTTCTCAACACACTTGGTCACAGTCGAATGACAAAATCTCTAATTTAGTCTCAATACGCTACTCCTATGATGTTATGATTTCCTTATGCTTGTGCGGGATTTGGAGAGGGCACAAGATATTAGAGTATCAACTCTTTTATGTTGAGATTCTCTTCTTATTCATCTATTTTAATCTCTATGAATTTGATTTCAAAATTCTTCACTACTTCATCATCTCCCCTTTGATGAGCTTGTTGAATAGTCTCCTTATTGTTGGTGTGATTTTGTAGCAAGGTTGAGGAAATCAACAAACTTTGTGGTTGTAGCAAAGATATAGAAAAATGGGGTTAGAAAACTAAAAACCTAGTCTCCTATGACATAAATATACTCTAAGATATATGTTATTCAATAATAATAAAATACATGCACAAGAAAATAAACATTAACAACAACATATGAAAAGAATAAATAAAATCGCATACCCAATGAGCAAGAGAGATATGCATACACTTGTGGAGATGGCTCTTGAGGATTTGGATCCTTTGGTGGCCTCCCACTAGGAGGGTTCCCTTCTTCCCAAAGTGTATGGTTGTGGCTGCTACTCCTTTCCTCCTCTAGCTATAGATGGTTGCAATAGTGATGGCACCATGGAAAATGTTACAATGAGGAAAAATGATAAAAAAATGATAGTGAGAAGGTGTAAAAATGGATGGATGATCTCAATGTGTCTAAACAAGTGTGTAACGATGAAAATGGATAAAACCTCTTGAATTTATAAGTAAACTAGTGATTATCTTTGATAGGATCAAAATACTAAAATATGATCATTTGACCAAATCAAGTTTAACCATTACTTGATTATTTTATGTGTTTAGATAAATTCAAGAGGAAAAAGTCATAACAATGATTATAACTTTTATTTAGTGAAAACAACCTTACGAAAAATTGTTTCCTAATTTATTTAGGTGGAAATGATGGAAAAATGGGTGTAAACATGGGATACCCATACTATACATGGTATATTTCACTAAGCCTAGAAATTTGGTATAGGTGAGAAACTTTTGGGTGATAGAAGATGCCCTCTAATGTATGAGGTTAGGAACTCATTTTATGACCAAAATACATGATAGTTTTATTTTACCAATGGATGAGATAGATGGGGAGGAGGAGAGATGCTAGAGGAAGTTGAACCAACCGTAGGAGAGGATAAGAAATATCACCTATCAACAAGAGGGTCAAAATGTGTGAAAATACATGATCTCGATAGGGATGAGGTAGGCATACTCATCAAGATATCATGATACAAATAATAATGATGTGCCTGATATGAAAGGGATGAAATGGTGAGACAACATGAGATCTCAAGTACAATATGATGCTGGAAAGAATGGGATAGAGTATACTATAATAACATAATCAGTATCATAGACAAGTGTTGTTGAAATAAGTACATAGGAATTAATGCCCCTCATGTTGTGTAGAGGGAATGGAAGCAACTCGAGAAGGAATTGAAAACAAGAATGGGGCTCCAAATATTTGACACGAACTAAGTGGAGGGAAGCTCAAACTGAGGGATTTAAGAGCAACGGTACTGAGCCAATCAAATATGAGGAACTACATCTAAGTATGGATCATGGATGTATGTATGAATCTCAATGGTGTGATGATGAGTTGAAGTCGAGCATGTGAGATCCTACCAATTCTGAGAGAAATGATGACTCTCTTAGCTTGGTCCAAGGTAACCCATCTAGAAGGTGGATGTGCATTAAGGTACATATGACTAACCCATAGAATGAAGGTGTTGATTTCGATAGGGGAAAGTCCATTGACACCCAAGAAGGAAAGGTGTTCTTAGGCCTAATATCCAAAGTACAATCAGTGAATTCATATATTTTTTAGGAACTTCTAATACCATAACATGCGTGGGTCTACTTGAAGGGAGACCCCCTCCTGAGGTCTAGTGCATCTCACACATGTCCAAGAAACTTCCATGGGGAATGGTAAATTACTAGTCATGAGAATTTTCAAGGACATATGAGTGGAACCATGAAGACAACTGTAGGTCAAATCTAGGAAAAATGGGATGGGTATGACTCATGGAGGTGATGAAAAAATGTAACAAGACATAATGTGGAACTGAACATACTCCATGAGATACAAAGGTGACTCATCACAAATTCTCTAAATAAGGGAAACACAAGAGATTGTTCCAAAGAATCAATATACTATAGGATGAGTGCAAGTGCCTCATAATAATTCCAAAGGGGATAGTAGGAGAAGAACATAATATTTGTGATATCCTAATGGAGGATATAACAAATCAAACTAGTGTGTTGAGATACACAATATCCAATGGGAATTCCTATGGGGGAGACCAACCAAAAAATGAAGAAAACCTCATGATAAATCCAATGGGGTTGGTTAGAAGGATAACGTAAGATTTGTAATATCCTAATGGAGGATAGAAAAAATTGAACTAGTGTACCAAGAGACACAATTTCCAATTGGAAGCCCGATGGAGGAAACCAATCGAAAAAGAGAGAAACCCTCCTTGATAATGCCAATGGGGCTGGTTAGGAGGATGAGGTAAGATTTATAATATCTGAATGGAGGATAGAATAAATCAAATAAGTATTTCAAAGGAGACCATATCCTATTAGAGTCCCTGTGGGGAAACCAATTTGAAAATAAAGGAACACTCCTGATGATTCCAATGGGGTTGATAATGAGGGATAGGGAATATTTGAAATATTTGAATGGAATATAGAACAAATCAAACCAGTTGTGTCAAAATACACAATGTCCCATTGGGATCCCTATGGGGGAAGCCAATTGAGGATGTGTAGGGGTAATGAGGAGATAAATGTCCCAGAAAACAACTAGGTAGAGGTAATGCAAAAGTGAAAACTAAAAATGGAGGTAATCAATGGTAGGGACGTGAAATGGAAATCTCCTTGGGCGTGGGTGAATGGAGGAACAAAAATGAAGGATTTCCACTGTATGTATGAATAAGAGGTATTATGATAATGAAAATCCAATAAATACACCATCGATGTGGTATTCCAAAGGGTGTGGTTGTTAACATGATGAGAATAAATGCATGTGGTTCAATTTTGATATGGAGACTAGATGGACTCCCTATCCTTAGGGGAATGAAACATCATGGGAACCAAAATGAAATGAGGGTATATATTCTAGGGAATCCATGTTAGGAAGGCCCTATCATAGGGTATATGACAAATACATAAAATGGAGGGGTTGATACATCTACACAAGTGAGGGGTTCCTACAGGGAATTTTTGAGAATAGAAGGAAAATGAAATGAGTAGAAGGGGAGAAAACTATGCTAAATTCTAGGGAAATAAAGGTCTAGTGGAGTCCCATATCTGTGAATAAAAGTGATTATCCATGGGGAATACTTGTTCACTAGTCAACACCTATGAAAACAAGATGGTGTTCAAGTGATGTAAACTGTTGAACATAGATTCGATGTAAGAAAGATGAGGTTTAACTCAACATGGTTGGATTTCATTCCCCCATTGTTTTGATGTATTTAGCATGCTATGGACATGTCAATTGTATGTAGAGTAGTGTACTCAAAATGATACAACACTTTATGATGTTTTTTGTTCTATATATGAGGATGGACATATATACACGATATGCTATCAATGTAATGGTTTTTTTATATACAAATGTATGCATGCTAGATTATATGAATGCACTATGTTATCTTCTTATATATGCATATGCTAAATGGTAGTCTATAATGTTGTTTGCAATGGTATCTATGAAGTTATTTTTTATTTTGGGAACATGATTAAATGAAATGGATTCAAATACATGTGCCGAAATTTTAACTCGAAGATATTTTCTAAAGAGGCTAGGGTGACACACATGATAAACATCATTCGGTTACATGAAGAAAAGATAGCAATCAATACCAACATGAAGGTGAAATATGCGATGTTAAATGGAATTGGATAACAAACCAATGGCAACATCATATTTGGCCTGATTATTAGTGGAAGATCCAACACAAATGCCACNAGGGTAAACATGGCCCAAGTTGTTGAGGCTAGATTCCTATAGTGGTATCTCGCACCATTGGCATAATCTTGGATGTATGGGCTGAACCGGGTTCTACCTTATTTCTCCAACAAAAATATAGAAACCATCGGCCCTTCTGGAGACCACAAGGCAACAGTGCACACAAAGTTCACAATGCAGTCTCGCCCGATATGGCTTATGGGTGGCTGCAGGACCCAAATGTCTGCAATATTGGAAGGGATGTTGCTCATGGGTATGTTAGGCATACTTTTCTATTTCAACATTCATCATATCTACCATTCTATAACCATACTCATTCATTAACATTTATTCTGTAGAAAATATCAAATCAATCTAGTGCACACTGCATTTTACTACTGTTAGATTCATTCATTCATTCATCCATTCATCATAAGCTATTATAATACATAAAAGAGACATTCCACACAAAGACACATGTTTTTACTGTGGTTCACTCCTGTTACACATGATTTTGGTCACCTCAATGATCACCTGACAACATGTGTTCATGTTCCCTAAAAATATTAAAAGAGATTTTCTCCATGGAAAAAGTGATTTTCTTTCCTCTGCCAAGAACCATATGAAGGAAGGTCGTCGCACCCTGCTGTATGCATGGGGTACTGATCATCGCACCCTACACTATAAATAGACTGCGACGTCTTTAGGTGCTTCTTGTGCATAGGGTGAAACGATGCTTAAAGAATGGGAAAAGTCAAATTTCATGAATGTTCTAGAAGGGAATCTTCTAGAAGATGAGGTGGCCTCCGATAAGTTTGGATCTTACTCTCTTCTCTGATTTGGTGGGATCATCCTAATCTCTTCATCCATCTCTCTTTCACACTATATAAGGAGGGATATCTCATGGAAAAGGCTAAGGTTGAATAGGCTAAGATTTGTATGGAGAGTTCTACTTCAGATTATGCTTGAGAGATTTGCTTTAGTTCTTCAAGTCAGATTGTGAATCTTCTTCATTCAAGGCATTGGAGAAAAAGTGTGTGTGTTGAAGCAAAGGGCCATCGAAAGGGGACCTTGAAACATCAAGGCATGGGTTGTATTCTCCACTTTCTATTCACTTAATACAGTAATGAATTTCTTCCCTATATAAGCATATTGTCTTCTATTGTATAATTACTTGATCATATACATAGACTTCATTAGAATACATGTATCTTTGTTTTCCGTTCTTTGTTGGTCTGTGATTATTAGACATGCTTACTATTCTGCAAACTCAAGGGAGGAACTACAAACAGGATGCTAGAGGGGACAAGATTCATTTAAAAGGTATGTCACTTGTAACCCATTAAACTAGTTCATATGATGATGAAGTTTAAGGCGAAGTATGCATTTTGCCCTATTTTGTTCTAGTTTCCAGTGGGATCTAGGGAGATCTGTTTGTGTCCACACTTACAGATTAATCTGATAACAAAATTGGTGACCACATTGGGGATACAAATTTATTTTGTTTTTTTTCTTCTTATTTTCTTTTAGCCTGCCTTATTTTGGTTAAATTTATTCTTTGAGTTTGTGGGTGATCCATCTGGACTCCCTGGGTTTGAATGTTCAGTAAGAATTTTTGTTTTTCCTTCCATTTTCTTTTAGTTACAAAGATCCTCACACTGTACTATATAGATATACTGCGATGATCCTCTGACTTCGCACTCTGCTGGTGTAGACCAGTGCGACAACATTGTACTGTAGCTTATTGGCAACATGCGACAACCCTAGATCCTCGCACTGTGCTCCACTGTCACCTGTGACGATTCCTGTAGGAATTGTTAGAAAGAGCCAATTTTTATTTTTTCACCCAGTTTTGCCTCAATTGCTCGGGATGAACTTCTGATACCAGTGATTGATTGATTTATAAGTTTGAATATTTCATTTGATTGATTTTCAGTAATTGAAAGTTTTTCTTTGTAAATTTTGCAAGTTTTACTAGATTTTTGACACAAGGGTATAATCTCTAGATCTCGGTCCTGAGTGCTTGTTTGAAAAAGAGTCCTTGATTTATTTGAAGTTTTGTATTGTTTTCACTTTTTGGATTGCTCATTGATTGAGAGATATTTTAGTTTTGTATTTGATGAAAGTCTTTCCAATCATTTCATTTTTTTTACATTATAGGTTTGATTTGGGAATTGTGTTGAGCGTGTGTTAATTTTATTGGATTGTGCTTTCTTTTCTTCATTACATCTTTGATGTGATTTGAGAAAGAAATAACTAAATTCATTTGTTGGCCCTTGGCTAGGGAAGCAAGAGAATATCAAGGAAGAAAAGGGAGAATGCGAACTTCGCGGAAGACACAGTGACTATCATTGGGTTGAGGTAAGCAAAAGAGCAGAAAAGAAGGAGCAAAGTGCGAAAAAGAAAGCCGTTGGATGAGGAGATCAAGGATGACAAATAAACAAGGAAGAAGTATTGTGGACAAGTCAGGAAGAAAAAAAATCCACTACTAGATGCTTTGGAGCACCGCGCGAGTAGGAAGGAAAGACAGGCTGGTGAAGCCCGAAAAACGCAGGTCAAGTTGACCTAGGGTTTTAGACACTTAGGGTTTTGGTATCTAGGGTTTTGAACACCTAGGTTTCAACCTAAGGTTGTTGATGAGTGATTATAATGTATAAATAGAGGTCATAAGGGCCTAGTTTCGGTTGATATATTTGGGTTGGTACTTTGGGTTGGTGCGATATTGTTGTTGATCTAGTTGTATTGTGTCTGAGAGATTATTGTATTGTGAGAGAGAATTGCCGAGTGAGAGAGCCTTCTGGTATTGTAAGATATTTAGCTGGGTGCGAATATCAAGCCCTATAGCTGGGTGTGCAGGAAGGGGAGAGAAAGAGAGAAGAAGAAGAAGATCTGCTAACAGAGAGAACAAACAAGAACTGTAAGATTTACCTTAATATATCATAAGCACAGTTCTGTGGATGTAGCCCTAGAGAGAGGTTGAACCACATATATCTTGTGTCAAATGTGTGATTGATGCTTTGATCTTTGTCATTGTTATATTATTCTTTGCATTGTTGTGGTATATTAGATCTATAGTGGTTTGAAGTAGATCTGGTTGGATAAGTGATATATGTATGTTGTGTTATTCTATAGTAGATCCAATTGATATTCCCCTTGGTTGTAGACATATTTGTCCTACAACCCACTCATAGCTGCTTCAGATGAGACTGCATTTGCTTCACAAGTGTTTCCGAAAGGGCCAGTAGCTAGGGCTTGTTGGTGCACTCTTGGAGCTAAACCCTGGGTCTTCTCTTGTGCCAACAAATGGTTCAAAGTTGATCAAGAAAGCTGATAACACCGTATCATGAGCAACGGATCACTGGTTCGATAGTAACATTGGAGGGTACATCATAGAGTTTTTTGTTGACAGAGTAGATTCGTACAACCAAGTTGAAATATATTTCTTCAAGGTAACTAGAGGAAAATTTCTACAATTCCTGAATTTGAGACTCAATATGCTATTGCATGAAAAGAACATCTTGAAAATACAATATACTGATTAGATATAGAAAAGCTATTATTCAAGAATTCAGACAGTGACAACGACATAGAAACTGGACATATGTGCAGTGGGAGAGTATTCTGAGGGGATCACCTTGAGAACTTGTTCAAGAAAAACTACAGAGAAGAGGGTTTCTACAGTGGAGAAGAGGTAGATCTGACAGATGAAGAATGTTTGGAACCCACTAGAATATAGGAAGGGGAAGTTGAAGAACTTTGCTGGGACGAGACACAAACCTCAGGGACTACACAGACTATTGAAGTAAGTATTGTTATCCTTCCTATTGATTCAGTCTTAAGAAACCAGAGTAATCCCAGTCACCAGAGAATCCAAAGCACTGTCCATAGTAGCCCACCACATATTCAATTAGGAACCCTAGGAAGATCTATGGCAGATGAGATGAGGCTCCCTATCTTTAGAGGAGATGGATCTGAAGATCCTGATCAACACTGGTTCCTATGTGAAGTTGTATGGAACATTAAGAATTTCACTGATGAAGCTGTCAAAAGAACCTAGTTCAACACTATGCTAAGGGATCCCACACTGAGCTGGTACATGAAGTTTGTCCAAGGACTTGCACAACCTAAGCCATTGAATCAGATCAAGAACGTGCTGATTGCATAATTCAAGAAACCTAATTCATAATCCCAATGTATCACAGAGATGAAAGAGATAAAGAAAAAGGTAGCTGAACCTATTTGGGAGTTCGATCAGAGATTTAAGACCTTAATAGGATGATTAACTTTTTAGATCCCAGACAAGCAGAACAAGGAATGGTTCATTTCTACCCTTCTACCACACATCAAAGTTCCTCTAATGCAGTAGAAGATTGCTTCGCAGGTAGACCTATTGGAGATCGCCATGAAGCTAGAATCATCCCCTATGGGAGAATCTAGTTCAGGTATGAGATAGATCTTGATTCAGCTAACTAGCTTGTCTCTGTAGGTCAAAGATATGAATAAGGACAATGGAACAAACAAAAGAGAAGACATCTGGTGTGTCATATGAAGATTAGAAGGTCATGACAAGGAACACTACCCTTTATTCAATGAATATTTGGCTTCTGGAGCTCCAAGCCCCTTGAAGAAAGTCACCTTACCCTAGTGCGAGGTATGCAGAAACAAACATCGTACTGGTGAGTGCTATTAGATGAAAAAGTATGTTCAGACACCTACAAATTTGTATTGTACATTTTATAAGTCTGTAGGACATGATTATAGGGATTGTAGGGCTTATGATATCATGCGTGAAAGGTCAAGAGACATATATAATATCCAAGGCAAAATAGAGCAAGAAGGAAACACTACACAATACAACTCTCCAGGAAGAGGAAACTTCAATCCTCGTGGTGGATTCATAGGAAGAGGACGAGGAGGAGGAATGAGTTGAGGCCGAGGACATATCATCTATTATAACTGCGCACAACCAGGACACCTTGCACGAGATTGTCATAACCCTTGTACCACTTGTAGCTACTACAACTCATTTGACCATGTTATAGAAGATTGTCCTGTACTGCTAGCTAAGCTTCAGGAAAGACGAGGACCCCA
>JASDQU010258485.1:1018-15123 GCA_032191745.1 Picea mariana | reverse complement strand
TTTGTAAGGAAGAAATTTGAGTAGAGAGTTAGGGAGGGAGTTCTCAGGTAGAGAGGTCTCAAGAGAGAGATGAGACTTGTTATAGTCCAGCCTTTGTAAACATTGGTATAGACATTTCGAAAATAATACAAAGAGCAGTTTTTCCTGCCCATGAATTGTTTGTGTATGTTTATGCATTTGAATGTCACCTGTATACTGTAGATACAGGTTATAGATAGATTTTGTTGTCTATCAGATTGAGTTGTGATTTATGTCTGGGTTCTTTAGGCCATGCAAGGAGTGCACAACAGAACACTGGAAGTTTTGTAGCTAGTGCAAGGAGTGTGCATCTGAGCTCCGCGGAATTAGAAAGAACGTGCAAGCAGTGCACACCAGAAACATTTACAGATTCAAGGAGGAGCCTCAAGTTTGTTGAACACTTTGGAGGATCAGTAACTATGCAAAGGAAGGCACAGAAAAGAAACAGAGCTACTAAAGGTTCTGTAAAACTCTGCCAGGAGGGCATTGATTGAGTGCAAAGGGTGCACCAGAGAAATCCATTTTGAGTTCCGAGGAAAGGGAAGTGTCAAGGAGAGGGCACTTATAGAGTTATTGAATACTCTGTGAAGAAAGGCTCTGCAAGGTGTGCATCAAGCAGAAGAACACCACGAGGGAATAAAGCATCTCTTTACAAGAAATACTTCAGATCTAAGTTTAGCGAAATACTCAGTAGCATAAGGAGTGGGCGAGGGTGGACTTATTCTAAGTCCCGAAGCTCAGGAGGAACTATGCCTTTGCGCACAGAGAAACAGAAGAAAGGAGTAGAAGGTCGAGAAAATATTTGAGGTTTCAGGGTCGACAAAGCTCAAGAGGGACAATGTCTTTAGAACGCAGGCAGAAGCCAAGGATATAGGCTTCACAGTAGGAGCAAAGGCTGAGACCTTTGAAACGTTTGAAGTCTTCCAAGTTTGGGAAGAAGAGCAAGATTAGGAGTGATCACAGTTGTCGTTAGATCAGCTGGAGAGAATGAGATCTGAACCGTTGAATCTACATCCAGGTAAGCAGGAGGAGAGTGCACAGGAGAAAGAGATTTGGGCCATCAAATCTGGGCACATGGACCGATAGCCATCAGATCTAGGAAGAGGTGCACGAGGTTTAACCCTTGTATGTGAAGAGGGGAACCAAAGGCCTATTTCGACATTTAGGATACCAGGAGATACAAAGGGCAAGAGTCGAGACTCTTGACCCACAAAATCCCGAAAGGATCATGACTGTCCAACAGGAGGACACATGGCGAGCGGTCGATGTTTCGAGAAAATTCCCGAAAGGAGGATTTCGGAATTTCGGTTACTGGGAATGCAAAGGGTAAGAGTTTGGAACTCTTAACCCATGAAATCCTGAAAAGACACAATTTGTTGGATCAGGAGAGGCTATGAGCTGTTGATCCTAGTTTGGAGCAGAAGACCGACGTTTCAGGGTTCGGTACTTTGGTATTTCGGATACCAGGAGCTTGAAGGGTTAGGGAGTTGTTGCAGTTGGGATCGCGATGTCTCGAAACATGAAAACCCAAAAACAGATGGAGGAGTAGCATGGTCATAGAATAGTGTCACACATTTCGGCTTTTCATCCATCCCGAGGAAAAGAAACTGGGTACTTCAGCGTTGGAAACCCCGAATTCCCGAAAGCAACGTATTGTTGGAGTGGGACTACGGCCATACATTTCGACAGTTCGGGGTTCGGCTTTCCAGAAGTTTCAAGGACAAGGAGCTGGGGTGATTGGTGCTAGAAACCTCAAAGTCATGAAATGCATCGTGCCGTGGAGAAGGAACTTTGAAGGAGTTCGTCATTTCAGAAGTTTGGGATTCGACATTTCGGCCATCTCGATGACTAGGAGACGAGGCACTTGGTATTGAAGGTCTCAAAGTCATTAAATGTGACGTGCCTTGGGAGTGGTGCTGTGGTCACACATTGAGCCATTTTGGGATTTGACACTTCAGCAATCCTGAGGACAAGAAGTTGGAACGCTTGGCATTGGAAGTCCCGAAGTCATGAAACGCAATGGGCCTTTGGAATAGGGTTGTGGTCACGGGGAAGGTGGTCACATGGATCGAGGTTTGGCTTGGGGCTAACCGTCGGTGAAGCCATTTTGGCATTTCGGCATTTTAGGTTTCGGGGATTGAAGAGTCAAGAGATTCATGACTTCAGAATTCTCGAAGTCACAAAACCCAAAATTCCTTTTCGGAAAAGGTCGCGGTCATATCTGGTGGCTGTGTACAGGTGAAGACTCACGCCCGGTGCATTTCTTGTGCCAGTGGATTTTTCATGAGGGACCTTTGGATTTATTCAAAGGATTTCAACAGGAGCCCAAAGAACCATTTCGACCCATAATTTGGAACGATCCAGAGACTAGGAGGTCAGTGGACCCTGCTGAGGTAGGGGGTCTGCACCAAGTGGTATCAAAGCCAAATTTTGTTTGCAGATAGTAGACAGGGGGATTGAAAGGATAAATTTTGGTAACATCAAGTGGAATCAAAAGCAGAGATTCATCTGTATACAACAAGTGAAAGAAGCAGGGTGTTAATTCTCTGTGATGATTGTTTGCAGGTGTGCAACAGTTGATAGACAGCCAGGTGAGCTATAGGAGGACATGGAGATTCTCTCAGACGTAGAGTGATCCATATGCTTTCCAGGAGGGAAGGTGAAATATGGAAATGGATATTGAAGTCCATGAGCGTGGTGGAAGAGGAGACCACCAGCAGATGAGTAAAGAAGATATTGACAAAGAACTCACCGAGATAAGGGTGAGAAGTGAATAGCTGACATTGAAGATGCAACAGGAGGAAAAAGTACACTAGAGGTATGAATGGCCTTTGAATAGGAAATCCAAATGGCCTATTCAAAATTTGCTAGCCAGGGAATAACAACAAGAGTTGAGGAAATGGCTGAGGTATGTTGAAAGCCTCAGTGACATAGAGCTGGTTTGCATCTATGAACCAAAAGTTGGAGAAACCCTCAGTAAGAGGAAGAGGGATCAGTTTTAGGTCTCATAAACTGCCAAGAGGGCAGGGATGAATTTTCCAATTGCCAGGTAGGCAACGAAATGAGATCATTGGAGGATCTCATAGACTGTCAGGAGGACAACAGTGGAAATTCATATTGCCAGGAGGGAAATGGTACAAGGTTAGCTGAAGATCTCATAAGCTACTAGGTGGGCAGGACAGAAATCCCATATTGCCAAGTGGGAAAGGAAGAGAAGATGAGACTATCTAAAAGTCTCATGAACTCAGGGATGAGTTCGGGTTAGCAAGGAGTGTTGATGAAGATGGGATCGATCAATCTCATAAACTGCCAGGTGGGAAGAAGTGAACCTTCGAGTTTTCAGGTGGGAAATGTGAAGAGATCGACATAAGGTCTCGCGTACTACTAGGGGAGCACTGCCCACCTAGTAGCTTATGAGATCTTCAGCTAACCTTGTACCANTTGCCAGGTGGGCAATGAGATGGGATCACTGGATCTCATAGACTGCCAGGTGGGCAGCAGAACATTCCCAAATTGCCAGGTGGGCAGGGGAAAAGAAGTGAGACTGTCTGAGAGTCTCATGAACTTAGAGGAAAGTTCAGATCAGTAAGGAGTGCCGAAAAGAGAGAATCAGAAGAGCATCCTGATGATTGGGGGAATTCGAGTATTCCTACCAAGAAACCCAGTTGAGGCCAGAGCATGTGTTGCAGATGTAGCAAAAAAAGAGAGATAGCCAACAGAAACTGTCATGGAGGAAGAAATGGAGGAGACATTGATGTGTTCCCCTACAGGAGAAGAAGAGCATTCAAAAGAATGGCTCAAAATTTTCAGCTAGGAAGCTGAAATAGAAATGACTGTAGCACTGAAGCCTGCAACAGAAGAAGAAGCAGACAACATGGATTTTGTTGATCTATGCGAAGAATTGGAAGCCCTAGAGAGAAGGGTGATGGTGCAAGGCTTGCACATCTAACAGGCTAAGTTGGAAGAAGATAGTGGGGCATACTAGCCCTAGGAGAAGCTGGAAGAAGCTGAAAGTATGCCAGCATAAGAAATGGCAGTAGCAGAACTGCCACAGGAAGAAGCTAAGCAACAGTTTAGTAAGGAGACTGCAGAGCTGAAGTTTGCAGCAAATTATCCACTCAGTGCTATAAAGAGAGATAAGGACAACATGGGAGGTCAAACAAATATTCCCATTGAGAAGACAGAAGTGCAGCAGAGAAAACTGCATACAAAGATCCAGCCACTGGAACAACTAGACGAGATAATTGAAGAAATCATAAGGCTGATGTTTAGTTCAACAACAGAGGTGGTCAGCAATGAGAAGATGAGTAGAAGGGAGCTTGCAAGAGAAGTAGGGAAGAATAAGCAACAAAAGCAGCAAAAACATAGCTGGAGAGGAGCAGATGGACAAATCGAAGAGAAAGTTTGGGATCGAGGTGGATTTCAACACTGGAGAAGAGGAGCTCATGATCAGGAGATCATGATTTTTCTAGCTGAGGAGTATGATGCAGGAGCATCGCTCCACGTCAATAGCGTGCCATCCAACCAACACATCCAGCACGCATTAATGGAGAAAGGGAGAGGTGTAGCCCTCTCAATTTTGAAATTTGAAATTCCAACAAATGTTGTATGGCTTTTAATGCAAGACCACGTAGTTGGTCAGGAAGTGGTTGAGGTTGCTTTAAATGGTTACTTGTAGCTAAGGATCCACTTTGTGATAGTGATAGCTTAGAGACGGTGGTTGAGGATAAGCTCAAGAGAGAGCCCCCATTTTGTAAGGAAGAAATTTGAGTAGAGAGTTAGGGAGGGAGTTCTCGGGTAGAGAGGTTGAGAGAGAGAGATAAGACTTGTTATAGTCCAACCTTTGTAAACATTGATATAGACATTTGGAAAATAATACAAAGAGCAGTTTTTCCTGCCCATGAATTGTCTGTGTATGTTTATGCATTTGAATGCCACCTGTATATTGTAGATGCATGTTATAGATAGATTTTGTTGTCTATCTAATTGAGTTGTGATTTCTTTCTAGGTTCTTTAGGCCGTGCAAGGAGTGCACAACAGATCACTGGAAGTTTTGTAGCCAATGCAAGGAGTGTGCATCTGAGCTCCACGGAGTCAGAAAGAATGTGCAAGGAGTGCACACCAGAAATATTCACAGATTCAAGGAGGAGCATTAAGGTTGCTAAACACCTTGGAGGACGAGGAATTTTGTAAAGGAAGGCACAGAAAAGAAACAGAACTACTAAAGGTTCTGTAAAACTCTGCCAGGAGGGCATTGAGTGAGTGCAAAGGGTGCACCAGAGAACTCCATTTCGAGTTCCGAGGAAATGGAAGTGTCAAGGAGAGGGCACTTACAGAGTTACTAAATACTCTGCGAAGAAAGGCTCTGCAAGGTGTGCATCGAGTAGAAGGACATTAGGACAGAATGAAGCATCTCTTTACAAGAAATATTTTGGATCTGAGTTTAGAAAAATACTCAGTAGAACAAGGAGTGTGCAAGGGTGGACTTATTCTAAGTCCCGAATCTCAGGAGGAACCGTGCCTTTGTGCACAGAGAAACAAAAGAAAGGATTAGAAGTTCGAGAAACTCTTTGAGGTTTCAAGGTCGACAAAGCTCAAGAGGGACAGTGTCTTTAGAACGCAGGCGGAATTCGAGGATACAGACTTCACAGCAGGAGCAAAGGATGAGACCTTTGAAACGTTTGAATTCTTCCAAGTTTGGAAAGAAGTGCAAGATCAGAAGGAAGCACAACTGTCGTTAGATCAGCTGGAGAGAAAGAGATCCAGACCATTGAATCTATGTCCAGGTAAGCAGAAGGAGAGTGCACAGGAGAAAGAGATTTGGGTCGTCAAATCTAGGCGCATGGACTGATAGCCATCAGATCCAGGAATAGGTGCACGAGGTTTAAGACTTGTATGTGAAGAGAGGAATGAAAGGCCTATTTCAAAATTTAGGCTACCGGGAGATACAAATGGCAAGAGTCAGGACTCTTGACCCACAAAATCCCGAAAGGATCGTGACCGTCCAACAGGAGGACACATGGTGAGCGGTTGATGTTTTGAGAAAATTCCTGAAAGGAGGATTTCGACATTTTAGTTACCAGGAATGCAAAGGGTAAGAGTTCAAAACTCTTGAGCCATGAAATCCTGAAAAGACAAAAGCCGTCAAATCAAGAGAGGCTATGAGTCATTGATCCCAGTTTGGAGTGGAAGACCGGCGTTTCGGGGTTCAATACTTCGGTATTTCGGATACTGGGAGATTGAAGGGGCAGGGAGTTGTTGCAGTTGGGATCGCGAAGTCCCAAAATGTGAAAACCTGAAAATAGATGGAGTAGTACCATGGTCACAGAACAGGGTCACACATTTCAGCTTTTCGGCCATCCCGAGGACATGAAACCGAGTACTTCGACGTTGGAAAACCTGAAGTCCCGAAAGCGATGTATTGTTGGAGTGGGACTACGGTCATACATTTCGTCAGTTCGGGGTTCATCTTTTCGGAAGTTTCGAGGACAAGGATCCGGGGCGCTTGGTGTTAGAAACCCCGAAGTCGTGAAACATGACCTACCATGGAGAAGGAAATTCAAAGGAGTTCGACATATCAGAAGTTCAGGATTCGACATTTTGGCCATCTTGATGACTAGTAGATGGGGTGCTTGGTATTGAAGGTCCTGAAGTCATGAAATGAGACGTTCCTTGGGAGTGGGGTTGTGGTCACACTTTGAGCCATTTCGGGATTCGACACTTCAGCAATCCTGAGGACAAGGAGTTGGAACGCTTGGCGTTGAAATTCCCGAAGTCATGAAATGCGACGTGCCTTTGGAATAGGGTTGTGGTCACGGGGAAGGTGGTCACATGGACTGAGGTTTGGCCAGGGGTTAACCGTCGGTGAAGCCATTTCAACATTTCGGAATTTTGGGTTTTGGGGATTGAAGAGTCAAGAGACTTACGACTTCAGGATTCCCGAAGTCGCGAAACCTGAAATCCCTTTTTGGAAAAGGTCGCGGTCATATCTGGTGGTCGTGTACAGGTGAAGACTCACACCTGGTGCATTTCTTGTGCCGGTGGAGTTTTCATGAGGGACCTTTGGATTTGTTCAAAGGGTTCCAACAGGAGCCCAAAGAGCCATTTTGGACTAGAATTTGGAACGATCCAAAGACTGGGAGGTCAGTGGACCCTGCTGAGGTAGGGGGTCTGCACCATTTAACTTGAAATATTGCACTAAAAGTGATACCTTGAGGAATTTAAGACCTCCCGAGTTTTTCATGTTTTATATATCTTAATATTATAATGGTTTTAATGTGAAAATACTAATAGATAATCAAAACTAACCAAAGAAAGTATATGACTTCAACTTATAATATATGTTTTTAAAACTTATAGTATCTATTTTGAAATTGGTTTTCATTGTGTTATTGCTAAATTCATTTCACTTGGATAAATACATATCATGACACGGGGGAAGGGAAGACGTGGATGTTCTGAAAACCCTAGCAAAACCCTGCTCTGTATGCACCATTCCCCCCTACAGATAAAACGAATGCACTTAGGTAGTCATGATGCACCAGTACGATGCCACCGACTGCACAATATGAACCCAAAGGGTGGGGGGGGACCCCCCTCTTATCAAAATGTTGCGGCCAATGACAGAGAAGGATTGTGAGCTAAGAGGCCTACCTTTGAGTCATCACCTCACCTGTGATATCAACTCTTAGCTAGGGAACAAAGATTTAGTAAAGCAATGGATGTTGAGCTGAGAACGTCTCATCCAAAGGCATCTCGCTGATGGGAATAGGGGAAATGCATTCCCTAATCAGATAAACCACCACGATATACCATTAGCTCAACCAAGGTTGGGGAACACACCCAGTTCATGAGGGAGAATGCTCTCATTGGAAAGTTTCTTGGTTTATGGCCTTCCGAACGAGATCTCACGAGATGGATCAAAGACTGGTGGAACCCCAAAGGAGACTATGAAGTGCAGCTCAGCTCCAAGGGTTTTTTCATGATCATCCTCTACATTTTGGAAGATAAGGATAGGATTTTTTATAATGGGCCATACTTCTACAACTCTGCTTAGTTATTCCTCGGATTCTAGACTGACCATTTCAGCCTAGAGAAAGAAGACTTCACAATGGCTTTGGTATGGATATGACTATATTCCCTACCAAAGGATTTCTAGCTAGAGGAAATCCTAATGTTAATAGGAAACACTATGGGAAGATATGTGAAATATTCAGAAGCCACAAAGAAGAGGAAATACACTTCCTACGCTCGAATATGTGTTTACATGGATATATCAAAGGCTCTACCAGGTTCAGTAACCCTAGAATACCAGGATGAGGAATGGAATCAAATGATGGACTATGAGCACATTCATTTCCATTGCAAGAAGTTCCACGAGCATGGCCACCTCTTCCGTGACTTTCCCTTGAATGTCCAAAAACCAAAAGTAGGAGAGGGGAAGCAAAAGGAAGGCTATACTACAATCACAGGTAGGAAAAGACATCCACCCAGAAAACAAACTCAATAAGGAACTCAGAATATCCCCACCAAAAAATCCTTCGACATTCTTAATCAACTCCCAGAGGAAGAGGAGGTTGGAGATCCGCACAAAAAATCCAACCAGGACAAGGAAAAGGGTAAAGATAAGAATCAAACAAAACCAGGAAAAGAAAAAAACCAAGACACAAGCCCAGAAGGCCAACAAAATATGGAAAATCCAGAGGAGGGGGAGGGACACTTTAATGAAGCTTGATGAGAAAGATCAGGTAGACATAGATCTAGAAAAACCGAAGGAATCCTTCAACAGAAAGGAATTGCAAACCATCCCAGTGGAATAACTCAGAAAGGTGCATAAAGTATTTATCAACTCTACTGCAGGTTCCACCTCAATAACTAGGGATCACCTTAGACCCAACCACTGAGCTCAAACGTACCTCCTATGAAAGCAAGCGACGAGGGTAAAAATCTACACATCAACTCATTAAGGAGTTAGGAAACTATATGCTCAACTCATGGAAGATCCAGAGACTCACAGAGGGATATCTAAATCCACCTCATAACTCATCATGATGAAGATCATAACATGGAATATAAGAGGGCTTAATGGAAGATCCAAGAAAAGGAATCTTCAAGACTGTATTCTTGTTGAAAATCCAAACATTCTCGTTTTATAGGAAACAAAATGTGTCAGGGAAGAAGACGAGGAAATTTTTTGTCGTTGTTGGAGAGCCTGTGAATCCATTCACACTGACTCAAATGGAGCTACGAGAGGCCCAAAAATCTTGTGGAACCTAGATATAGTCATCATATGTCAACCCTTTTCCATGGTTGGCACGGTCACGACTCACTTCAAAGTCATCGGGTCTATCAAAGAAGGTATGTTTATGGGAAGAATATCAAAGTGCACAAGACAAAGATTTGTTTATGGGAAGAATAGCTACTATCAAGATGTTGTCGGGTTCACAGAATTGGTTGTTTGGTGGTGACTTAAATATCATCTTAATGATGGAGGAAAAGACAGGAGGGACCGAGTTGCTAGACCAAGACAGTGGTAAGTTATGAACCCTCATAGATCAGCTCGATCTAATAGATATAGAAACTAGAAATGGTATCTTCACCTGCTCCAATCACAATTATGGGAATCAACATGTGGCATGTAGATTGGATCGTTTTCTCATCTTAGAATCCTTGATGTTGGAGGATTTGATCATCGAAGCCAACATACTCCCAAAAATTGGCTTGGATCACTATCTAGTCTCTCTTTGTCTTGATATCAAAGCCACGCCCAAGTTCAAACCCTTCATATTTGAGAAGTTTTGGCTCACTCACGCATACTTTCAAAATATTTCAAAATTATGGTGGGAGAAAGTAGGAATAGACCATAGCACTTGCATGTACAAATTCCAACAAAGTTTAAAAAACTTTAAGGCACAACTAAAGAGATGGAATAATAATGTATTTGGGAACATTCTACAAAGAAAGGAGGAAATTGAGCAATG
The DNA here is from genome assembly GCA_032191745.1 of Picea mariana. Taxonomy (NCBI): domain Eukaryota; kingdom Viridiplantae; phylum Streptophyta; class Pinopsida; order Pinales; family Pinaceae; genus Picea; species Picea mariana. The sequence goes on along the minus strand of JASDQU010258485.1, from coordinate 5,125 downwards.
CCCGAAAACATTGCAAAATATATTTATTATTGGGGACAGAACGACATCCTTAATGAGGGAGGATGAGGAACTCAGATCAGAACTGGAAGAGAGAAAGGAACATGAGGAAATACTCTGGAGGCAAAAATCTAGAGTACAGTGGCTTAAAGAAGGTGAAAGGAACACCAAGTTCTTCCACAGATCCATGGTTCACAGATGATACATAAACTGAATCACTCAACTAGAAGATGGTTAGGGAAACCCCATCAGGAACCATGCAAGCATAGCAGAGGAACTGAGAAACTACTACAAATACCTCCTAACATAACCCATTGAAGACATAATGCTCGTTATTTTCAAGATCACCAGGAACATACCCTCCCTAGTCACACACGAACAGAATGAAGCCCTGATAAGGCCCATCACCCAAGAGGAAGTGGATAAAGTAGTCAAAGAGATGCCCCCAGGTAAAGCTCAAGGGATGGATGATTTCACGACATACTTCTTCCACTATTGTTGGTCGATGATCAGAGAGGAAGTATGAAAAGTTGTGGAGGAATCAAGAACTTTGGGGAAAGTTCTCTCAACCTTCAATTCCACCTTCCTCACTCTCGTTCCAAAGGAATAAAGGGTAATGCATCCTAATCAATTTGAATCGATAGAACTTTGCAATTTTATCTACAAAATCATGACTAAGGTCATTTCACTGCACCTCAAACCGATATTGGCGTACATCATCTCCAAAGAGAAATTTGGCTATGTGGAAGGCAAGAAAATTATGGATAGTGTTATCCTGGCCCATGAATTCATCCACTCGCTAAAAGCAACAGGATCCCCAGGTATGCTCATCAAACTTAACCTCTCCAAATATTTTGACAAAATCAGTTGGCAATACATGTGCTCCTTCTTCGAAGCCTTTGGGTTTGATAATATATTGGTGGATTGGATCATGCGACTCACTTCCTCATCCTTCTTCTCTATCCTGGTCAATAGAGTGTCCTCCCAACCCTTCTCTCCCTCTAGGGGTATTCAACAAGTGGACCCCCTCTCCCCCTCCTTTTTGTCATATTGGCGGAAGGACTGGGGTGCTACATCAAAGCCTTAGTTGAGGAAGGATATCTTAAAGGCCTACCTCCCTACAACCTCTAGCTTTCCCCCTCCCACAGTCAATTTGTCGATGATACCCTTCTGATGAACACACCAACCACCCAGGAGACTATTAATCTCAAAACAATCCTCACAAACTTTTTTGAATCTTCAAGAACGACCTTAAACCTCGAGAAGTCAAATCTATAATTCTTCAATACCCTAGTGGAAATTCAAAACTACATCTCCCAACTTTTGAGCATCTCCAAGAGATCCCTTCTTTCCAATTATCTAGGTGTTCCCCTCACGGGAGAAACCACACACAACATCTCCTGGGACAGTTTACCGCTCTCCATCTCTAACAGGATTAGTAACTAGACCTTTACATCACTTAACCTTCCATCCCACCTGGTTCTTTTAAAATCTGTTCTCCAAGATCTTCCAAATTACCTCTTCATTTCTCTAGCAACTCCCCAATATGTCATCAGAGCCATTAGAAACATCCAGCATAGCTTCCTGTGGCATGGACATCACCCGAACAAAAAGTGGGTGCTGGTGGGATGGGATAAAATATGCAGGCCTAAATATTTAGGGGGAATAGGGCTCATAGATCCAGGAAAACTCAAACGAATAATGGGGGCAAAAATTTGGTGGCATTGGCTCAAGCACCCCAAAAAAATCTAGGAAAGAATCTGGAAAATAAAATATGCACCCACTACCAGAGAAGAGTTTCTAACTAGATTCAATGATCGAATTCAGGGATCTAATATCTGGAATACGGCTTGGAATATCGAATGCTCATACAAAAGAACGCTTTCTAGGAGATCAGGAATGGAGAACACTCCCTATTCTAACATGACTCGTGGCAGCAACAGTCGTCTCTAACCTCTATTGAAGACCTCAACCCTCTATATCAACAAATTAAATCAAGGGACTCCCTACACATAAAGGATCTATGGAAAGAAAATGCACTGCATCGATCCTGGCGCAGCTGGAAAATTGAACCTCATGAATTACACCTTCAGGCTAAGTTGGACCAACAGGTCTGGAGAGACTGTGTAAATCAGAGAAAAATACATATCAAGGAAGGAACATACATACTCAAATGGGGGAATTCCCCAACAGGTAAATTCTCAGTCAAAGAGGCTTATCATCTACAGGAAAATTACCAGGAGCAACCAAAGGAGCACATCTGGAGCAAGATATGGAATCCAAAGTTTTGGCTAAAAGTGTCAATATTCCTTTGGCTTATTTCCCAAAACCGTATACTTAATTGGGACAATCTTCAAAAATGAGGGTTTGTATGCCCTTCAATATTCCCCCTCTGTCAGCAATAGGAAGAGACAATGGAGCACATATTTAACCATTGTAACCATAATGAGGCCATCTGGGACTTGGCGACACAACTAATGTGCCTCTCCAATAGAAATCGGGCTAACATCATAAGCATTATGGAAAACCAGGACTTGATCTCCTACCAAAATCTAATCCTAGACCGCATTTGGCAGCTATTACCAGGCTTCACAGTTTAGAAAATATGGAAAGAGAGAAACAAAAGGATTTTTCTCTCCACTTCTTTCCCCCCTCACTCAACCTGGGATAGAATCATAAACCTGATTCGGGAAACAATAAGGGATGAGCATTGGACCCAGGAGGACCTTAAATGCAATGCTAGAGAAATCCACATCCTACAGGCCTGGCATCTCAATCTCATTGATGGATCGAAAAAGAAGGATACTTGCAATACTAAGATCAGTCGTAGTCCATGCACTTGGTCCCCCCCTCCCCCAAGTTTTGTTAAACTGAAATTTGATGGTGATTCTAAAGGGAATCTGGGATTGACAGGCTTTGGAGTGGTCCTAAGAGACGATGAGGGAAACATTCTACATTACGGAGCAGGATATTTGGTACTCAACACAAATAATGAAACAAAGCTCTAGAGCCTTCTCAGAGGGGTCAAGCTAGCAATTGATCATAACATCCACCATCTCATAGTGGAAGGTGATTCCCAGACCATCATCAAGCTTATCACCAAAATCATTCACACACACTTTGGATGTCTCACCCAACTAGCGACTATTAGGACTGCTGGAAGAATTCGAGTCCCTCTTACAGCCCCATATCACTCTCACCCCCTCCCATGTGAAAACAGATGCTAACAAAATAGTTGATTTCCTGGAAAATGAGGGTGTGGATTCTAAGGAAAAGTTTATCCAATGGAACACTCAAACCTCTCCATAGACCAAGCTACTGGACTGTTGTCTGGACTTGGCCAGAAAATATTATCTAGTCCCAGATGGGGTGCCACATAGCAGAAGGAGGCCACACAACCCTCCCATGACTTCAAACATAGATATGACCAACCCTCATCCCTCACCTCAGTATTGAATGGAGGGTGACCTTAATTACTTGTAGGGGAAGGGAGGACAACTCCCTCGAGTCTAGTTAATGGAGGTCTTGAGGATTAATGGTAGGAGGCGGGTGAGTACAACAACCATGTCCACCCCGAGGTTATATCTCCCACCCAGCCCTGGCTGGAATTATTTTAACTTTGATATCCGCCACATTGCTCGCTCTGAGAATTGGATTATTGTGCAGTGGGTTCTCCTGGAAGTAATTCAATGGATTCTTCTCCCCCCTGGCTCGGGCATGCCGAGAGAGAGAGAGGTAAGCCGAGACGTGGACCTACCTGGTACAACTACGTTGACTGATAGAGATGCCTACAACAACTGGAATGGGCCCTGTCCATTGCCAGGAATTAGCGCATTGAGAGTCCACAAACTCCACCGATGGCCTACGTCGAGGAGGAGTTTCTAGGGGAACCCATACAGGTTCCACAAAAATTCTTCCTCTACACGGTCTCAGATGATTTATTGTTCCTCGACACCAACAAAGCTAATACATGTACCCAGGTTTCAATGGAAGGCACCACATGCATTGTTGAGGAGGAATTCCTGGAGGAACTCCTCCAGACAGCTCCAAGAACCTCCCTCCAGGACAACACCACCTAAGCTCCTACATTATCTTCGTTGGTGTTGTCCT
>JASDQU010258478.1:0-15830 GCA_032191745.1 Picea mariana | reverse complement strand
GTTTTCATGTGCTTAATGAATGGTGTTTTCCGAGAATATTTGGACAAGTTTGTCATTGTCTTTTTGGATGACATTCTTATATATTCCAAGTCAGAGGAAGAGAATGAACATCATTTGAGGATGGTGTTGCAAGTATTAAGGGAACATCAGTTGTATGCCAAATTGAGAAAGTGCTTATTTTATCAGAAACAAATTCATTATTTGGGGCATATCATCTTAGAAGATGGGATAGCAGTGGACCCTGAGAAGGTAGAAGCCATTAGAGAATGGTCAGCACCAAAGAATGTGACAGAGGTCAGATATTTCATGGGCCTTGCAGGTTACTACATGAGATTCATTGGAGGATTCTCAAAGATATCATATCCAATCACTTCCTTGCAAAGTAAATGTATGAAGTTTCAGTGGACGACGGACTGTGAAAGGAGTTTCCAACATTTGAAACAATTATTGACAAGTGCTCCAATACTAAGGATCGTAGACCCAAATGAAGATTTCATTGTATGCACAGACACATGTAATGAAGGACTCGGTGGGGTCCTCAGTCAAAATGGATTTGTGATATGTTATGAATCAAGGAAGTTGAAGGAGCATGAAAGAAACTATGCCACTCATGAATTGGAGTTGGCAGCCATAGTGCATGCCCTGAGGAAATGGAGACACTACCTCATGGGAAAGAGGTTTGATCTAAGAACATACCACAATGGTTTGAAATATTTATTTGATCATCCAAATATAAATGATAGACAAAGTAGATGGTTAGAATTTCTAAGCGAATATGAATTTGATATAAGGCATATCAAAGGGAAAGAAAATAAAGTGGCTGATGCACTCAGCAGGAGGGTGCATGAGCTTCATGCTACAACCATTAGCATGTATCAGACTGATGTTAAAAGAAAAATTATGGAGGCTACAAATACAGATCTACAGTACAGAGAATTGGTAGCAATTCTACAGCAAGGCAAGACACCACAGAGGATGGATAATTCTAAGTTGGGAGTAGATGGAATATTGCTGCACAAGAACATGATTTTTATACCAAATGTCCAGGACTTGAAACATATAATTTTGCGTGAGATGCATAATGCTCCTTATGCAGGACACCCTGGATATTAGAAAAATATAACAACGATCAAGAGCCAATACTTTTGGCCAGGTATGAAGAGAGAAATTGCATATTATATCGCTAGGTGTATGGAGTGCCAGAAAGTTAAAACAGAGCATAGGCACCCAATAGGATTGCTGCAACCTTTGCCCATTCTTGAATGCAAGTGGGAAGTGGTGAAAATGGATTTTATTACGAGATTGCCCATAACATGCAAGCTACATGATTCGATTATGGTAGTGGTGGACAAGATTACAAAAGCTGCCCATTTTATTCCACTAAAAACTACTCACAAAGCAGCAAATGTTGTTGATATTTTCATGAAGGAAGTGGGGCAATTGCATGAAATTCCTAAATCGATTGTGTCTGACAGAGATCCAAAATTCACCTTGAATTTCTAGAAAGGATTGTTCAAAGGATTCAGAACGAATCTGAACTTTAGTACATCTTATCATCCCGAGTCTGATGGACAGGCAGAAAGAGTGAATAGGGTGATAGAAGATATGTTGAGAATGTATGTGATGGACAAACCATCGAAATGGGAAGACTACCTACACTTGATAGAATTTGATTATAACAATGGGTATCATACATCATTGAAAATGAGCCCATTTGAAGCACTTTACGACATAAGGTGCAATACTCCAGTAAGCCGGGATAATCCAACTGATAGAACAGTAGTCGGGCTAGAGTTGCTCAAGGAGATGGAGGACCAAATGTTAAAAATTAAGCAAAAGTTGAAAGTTTCCCAAGACAAACAGAAAAGTTATGTTGATAAAAACAAAATCCATAGAGAATTCAAAGTGGGTGATCATGTTTTCCTGAAAGTGAAAGCTAACAGGAGTTCCCTAAAGTTGGGAAGCTGCGCCAAGTTAGCAGCTAGATTTTGTGGACCATTTGAAATCCTAAAAAGGATTGGTTCCGCTGCTTATACGATTGCATTTCCTACATCTATGCCTGTTCATAATGTCTTCCATGTATCATTGCTAAAGAAATATATACCCAATGCTAATCATGTTAATGATTGGAATGTTATTCAGGTGGAGCAAGAAGGCACTTTCCAAGTGCATCCGGTGCGCATACTGAATCGAAAAATCAAACAACTTCGGAATCGAGCCATAGGGCTTGTAAAGGTCCAATGGACCTGGTACAGACCTGAAGACACTACTTGGGAGCATGAGGATGCAATGCGAGCAGAGTACCCGCATCTTTTTGAAGAATTTTGAAAATTTTGTTGTATATGGATACATGATGCAATGAGGACAATGCATAAATAAGGGGAGGGGATTGTAATATCCCTCGACCGAACCCAAATGTAAATATAATCCAAGTGTATTTAAGTTAGTGAGCTATTTAGACATTATTTTTTGTAATACACCTTTCATGGCATGGTGCGCACATATACTGTGCAGTAAAGGGATGTAATGTACACATTTTGAATACTGCGCGTAGTAACTAAGGTGCGCGCAACCTTAAAGACAGAGGATACAACACACAGTAACAAAGTGCGTGCGATATTAAGGTCAATGAACCTTTGTGTATATAATATGTGTTATAGGCGGGTGAGCCAGTATTATAAGCCGGAATGCTTATGTCTTGGAATTAGGCCAGCATGCCTAGATGTCAAGGGCCAATGCGCCTACCTTGTACTTGAATCATGATTAATATAAAATACATCACTGCGTGCAGAACGACCATAATAAAAGAGATGGGGCAATGAACTTCACCAGTTAGGGTAAGGGAGGGCCAAAATTCAAGGAATATTATATTAATATTTCCTAAAACATAAAGTATGGATAATTAGTTTATCCTAAGTTCTAAAGTTGGGGACAAGTGGACAAAAGTAACTTCCGATATGACAAGTGTCAAGTTGGGGACATGCATTCATATTGTGGGGAAACTTAGCCCAAAGGGGAATTTAGAGAGGGAGGTTACGAGAGGAAAACAAGGGAAACCACCAGGGGACCATTTTTGACAGAGAGTTCAGAGTGATTCCGAAAACACACTCAGTTATCTAGTCATTGATTCCATGACCATTTTCACTCATACATTCCATTATCCTTGAGACAACCATTCCACCTTTCCGAAATCTGTTTTCCCGTCCCTTTTTGTTGGTGTACCTGGTTAGCTTGGAGCAGGATTGAAGAAGCGGGTTGTTAGGCCCGTGAGCAGTTCTCCGGGGGAGAGAATTGTTATGGATTGATTTCTGTTGGTGCTATATTGTAGCTACAATGCTCTGAGACTTCCGGTCTAGCCTGTTACTGAAGCCCTAGAAGGGAAGTGGGGCAGCCGAGGGACTGTTGAGCAGAGAAGGGAAAAACTTCCTTGGGTGGGACATGCATGTGGGGAATGAGAGGTTGTAGGTTGTTAGTTGAGTGAGCACCTGAGACAGAGTATTTCCTATTGTCCATGAACCTTAGCCTAGATAAAAATCCCTTACCCTGGGTGGAGTTCAGTCCTAGCTCGGGGGTGATTCACTGTTGAGAGTGATGAACAGTGTAGTCTATGGCTGGGAAGTTTGTGGATGGTTTGTAAGAAGTTGGTGACAGTATTTCTAATATACATACCAATTGTATGATAAATTGATATGCTATTTTGTTATTTACATACCCATGTTACGATTTTATCATATATGTGACTATGTTGCTTGTGTGCTTATGGGTAATTTCCTGTAAATGAGGCATATCAGTAATTACTGTTATTTTAATATAAAAGTCATATGTTACAGAGAGTAATGGTTTGTATATGTTTAGATGTAAAGATTCCGCGAGTGTGCTGTATGTATATGTTTTAGTTGCATGTAGTCTAAAGAGTAAATTTAGGTCACATTGCTTAGTTGACTACTGGGTATGCTACTGTATGTTCCGCAGTAAGGGAATGAAAGATGTTCCCTAGAGTAGCATGTCCCGACCTCATGGCTGAGAATGTTAGCGACTGGCATTAGAGCATGAGCGGTTTCTCTGGAGTGACGTACCCGAGCCTCAGGTTGGTTGACGGGTTAGTTACAGTTGGTGTATTCTATCCTTGAGAAAAAATTTATACTCATTTAGAAAAAAAAGACATTGCACAAATATTCTTTGATTGGTACCTTTGTACTTAGTCAAATTTCATTTTGTTTTTTCTTCTGTAACCCTTTACTCATTGGATGGTTCCTAGTGTTACAAGGGAAACACTCTCTATGGCCAAGGGTAAACCACAACAGACAGGTATGACTACAGAAATCAACTCAATTCCAACATGTGCTATATAAAATAATGTGCAATATGAGGAAGAAGCCTACCTCGATCCAATCGTTTGATGTCGTTCCACCATTGAGCACTTTGACCCAAAGTTTTACACCTGCAAAAAGTTCTCAACAAACAAGCGATGCAAGTATATAGTGACAATATATAAAATGAGTTAGCACATTAGATAGCACAATCCATTAAAAAACATTACAAACATGCCCATGGATAATAATCATATATTTGCAAGATATTGATAGGACGGGAAATGAGTATTTCTATTAATAATTGATCAACAGAAGTATCAACATTACAGACTTCCATGTTGGCACGGTTCGAAACCAAGAAACCAAGTTCCTTCCAACTGGGTCTCCACCACTTCAATCCTCCACCAAATGCAAGCTCATAGCAAAGAGGTAATGAGGTACTCTCGACAATAAGGAAAGATCTTGGGGGTTGAACATTGTGCTCAGACTTGAGGGACAAAGGGATGTAGACTCAATATGAAGTAATTTCTCTAGAGTAACTTTGCTCTCAAAGTTGAATGCTTTCTCCTCTTTTTCCATAGCTCGAAATTGTGCTCTTATAGCCTCCAGAAAGCAACTAAAGGGTCGAGTCAGAATGTTTCCAGTATATGGAAGGCCAAAGATCAGAGATCTTTTGTTGTGACATGGAAGCCCGATCTCATTTTGTATTTTTTGGCACAAATCCAGATATACACGAGCTGTAGTGGAGCATCAAGTGTATACACATCTTGCAAAGTAGTTAGGAAGCATATATGTGGAAAAATATATATTTTTGGCTTTGGATTTGTCAAAAAGGGGTAGATAAGTCTGCATAGGGAAATGGAAAAAGGCCCTCTATGCAAGATAGCAATGGTGAGAAAAATCTTGCTATAACATATGCCCCCTAATGTGTGAGATCAGAGGAGTATCTGCGATGGCTGAAATACATTATAAATAACCTAGAAGTAGAGTGGTAGAGAACCAACTGGATGAACTCAAATGCTCATTACCTTATGTACCGACTTTGCATACATGGCTGCCAAGAATACAATGCAGATCCATGTGGAAAATATACCAACAAGTTTTAATGGCCATGAGTAGGTAAGTATAAATGTAGTTACATGCCAATAGTTGTCATATTCACGAACAAGGCCCAATGAAACCAATCTCAAAATAAATCTGAAGATATCTGCATACCATGGAGTACAATATAATCTCCCATGATCGCTGAAGTCAAATAAGTAATGGTCCAATGAAATGGAAGCAACAACTCAGGAAAGCTACGTCCACAATGTGATGTCTTCAAGTCTTTGATACAATCCACCAATGGTGCAAGTCTACATCATGTGAATAAATCAGTTGAGGTTGAACATGATGAGACATTGTTTGATTACCGGTCATTGAGGTATACCGTTAGCAAATGCGAGACAACCTACCAATGATGAAAGCAGGTATCAAGGCACCGAGTACATCTCTTACAAATGTGAATAAAGGAGATGGTGTCGAACACTTGAGAGATCCATAGACATTGATGTATTCCCATATGTCAATGGTGAGAGAGCCTTCCACTAATGACTGCAAGCCTCAAGGTACTCATAAAACTCTAGGTCTCGTATCTAGAATACATGAGCCGAAGTCGATGGAAAGAGACCCACTGAAAGGAGAGCATTAAGGAATCTCTCATCAGTCAGCACAAGGAACAAAGCATGAGCTTCATGATTTGGTGGAGATCGGACGAAGAACATGTTCATGAACCAATGACTCTGTGCATCTTTTGCATGTGCCAAATGCAAGAAGTACACGAAAAAGACCTTCTAAATAGCAACCAATGATGAAAATTGTTGACAAAGGTGAGGAAACCACCAATAAGGCTAATGAAATCCAAGACACTGCATGAATCCCAAAGTGTAAATAGATGTCTTGCCGTTGAACACAAGGGAAACCACCCAGTCAACGACCCATGATGAAATTTTGATTGCTGGGTTCAAGGTGACTTACCAATGATGAAAGCAGGACCAGGGTGCATCATAAGACCAAAGTATCATGTGATTCTGAGACAAACTAAGGGCATGGCCAACATGCAAAGTTAGGATTTTTGAGGAGTGGCCGACACAGGTTGATAGACTTCCTTTGAACAAGAGCATGAGACATACGGTGGTCTCTGACAGCATAGACTTAATGATGTGACAACTAGATGCAGGAGGCATCCATAATGTTCTCTATAGTGATTGGAAGATTAACCAGTCGGTAGAGAAAAATTATGTAACGAGATCAGCTTCTTAAGGCCATGCTAAACCCAAAATTATGATGACGCAAGAACTCAATAACTTTGTGCTCTGTTCAAAGGTGACACGACTGCTGCCAATTACAATATAGTACTCCCCTCCTGCCCGTATTTTTTGTGTTTTTTCATAACAAGTGAATGCTATGCTACAGAGGAGGGAACGAGTGTCCCGAGTAAGCAAAACTAGTTCCGACAGTGGAACGTACCTATACTCAATGCAAGGAAATGCATGTGGGAAATGGAAACTCGGGGTGATGTTCTCTCCAGGGTATAGGGTGTCAAATTGCGAAGGACATAAACAAGGCTCTGCTTGGTTGAGGATGCAAACTTCTTGGGCGATGGTTTATAACGCAAAGTGAGAATCGGCTAAAGGCTCAATACTGCAAGCAAGGGCGAGATGCAATCACAATTTAATGCCAAAAAATGTCATTTTTTTTTATCTTTTAGTCTACTTGGTGTGAAAAAGGGGTAAACTTGTGCCAAATAGACATCTTTTCAAATCCAATTTATGAGTGTGAAAAAGACAAGTTCACTCGACGATATTTTCCATTTTTGATAGCGAGTTAGAAAAGAGCTTAACTAAGACTCATGATCTTTCAAATCCAATTTTAATGAGTGTGAAAGGGACAAATCACTTGGTGATCTTTTCAATTTTTAATAACGAGTCAGAAAAGAGCTTTAACTAAGACTCATTTTTTGGGAGTCCACGAGTAATAAGGTTGCATGTGCATGAATGAGAAATGAGGCTCATTGTAACATCATGTATCGAATTCTAATGGACTCCTGGTCCTAAGGAAAAATCTTGGCATGGGCACCAAATTTCAAAGAGGTTCTAACTAGGGTACCCATGTTTGGTAATTCTCTACCATTTATTAACGATGCTATGATAGCAGATGGAGGTTAATGCATTGCAATAAATGGGTTCGTACCTAAGGCGTAAAAAGTGGTAATTGAAGGATAATGCAAAACTACACAATGTAGTGAATACCTATCCTATATGCTAGGTTATGAATACACCTTCCTGAGGAGACGAACAACCAACCATGACGTTGAAATCTGTAAGAAAATTGAGTCGAAACTACAAAAACCAGCATAAAACCATTTTTGAATTAGTCCATTAGACAAAATAATAGCATAAAACTATATCAAATGGGTAAAAAAGTTTCATAAATAGTAATAAAATCAAAATTTACGTTGTCATTTTCATTTTCACCCAAAATAGTGCAATTTGGACTAACATACCTCTAGAATTCAAACGATGATCGTGGGGGCAATAGGCAACGGAATCACACACCGTCTGGACCAGGTAACTCTTCATCCCATCCTCTTCAAATTCGATGGTTTACAATTTTGAATTAGTCTCCATTTTTTTAGTTTTTAAGGGTGCAAATTGAGTTTTTCAGTATACGCGGGTTTCTACTAATATGTCGCGTATACGACCAGATATATGCCCCTATGTGAACTACAGGGAGCGTATATTAGGCCCTACCCACGACTGTTCTTGGATAACCTGCGTATACTTGCGAAAAATGGAAAAAAATAAACTTCTAACTCAAAAATTGATTTGGGTTTTGCAGGATGGTGTTGGAGTGGAGGGAGAGAGAGCATGAGGAGGTAGATGTAGTAGTGGATTAGGATACGGTGGCTCAAGCGACATTAAAAATATGTGGTCTATACAAGTTTTGGGCTCCCAAAGGAATGGGGGCCCAAGTGAGGTTATTGGACATGCTGGTGGGATATTTGGATCCAAATAGTGATAGCTTTATCCTTGATGGACAACCCTTAAGGATCGAAGTAGAGGACATCTACTACTTGACAGGACTTTCACACCGAGGAGAGGTCGTGGACCTTAATTCACGTGGGGCCGGGAGTGGGTTGAAGGTTGAAGAATACATCGAGGCCCATTGTGTTGCAGGGACTCCCATGGTGGGAAGTCAAATCCTTATCCAGGCTATAGGTAACTTTAGCCTGAAGAGTATTGTGCTCGTGCTTACCAGGATCATAGGGTCGACCTCTCTGCATCAAGCATCAAGACTTCTTATGTTTTACACACTAGAGTGTGCGATACCTACCGTGTACGATTAGTGTACCTCACTACTGACCAATATGAAAGGTCAACTAACAGAGTGCAAGCAGGGAGCAAAGAGAAACTTTGGGTTTGCCTCTATCCTTTGTAGCTTCTTTTTTGAGTGGATCCCAAGCCTAGGGCCTAGAGTGGAGATCATTCCTAGAGGGCCACATGATCCAGCTATGGCGTGATGGATTGAGGTCATGAAACGACAGGGGGGAGGTAGGGTGGTGACACCCTACAACGATGATTTTTTCTTCTGGTGGAGGAGGCGAATCATAGCTCTGGATGACTATCCTTATGCAGGAATTGATTTCAGACGTGATCCTGATATGCCTCTTCCACCAGGAGCCGCCTACGACGCCATAGGTAAACAATATTTTTATGTATTTCATTTTTGTATTTTTGTATTTAAAAGAACAAAAATATTTTTTGGATGGTGTTTTTAAATATTAAATCGATACTTGTGTGGTTGCAGACGTGGGTCTGCAATGACCAGAGGGATTCCTATGAAATATGCAGAGGCACCAAGGATATGAGGCAGTGGGAGGAGAGGCGGAGAGAGTCCTTTAGAATGTGCAGGGAAACCTGTCGCATTTGACACAGAGGATTCCTTGGTTCAGGTGGAGGATCTACCTAAAGCCATGCAGAGGAAAGTTGTCGGTGTACCTAGAGCATGGGTATGACTCTTTCGACGTCTCACCAACGCCATGGTTTTATATCACGAGACTCATCCGGTGCCATAGGCGTAGATGTCATGGGACATGTATATCAGTTGTATATGTATTTTTGAGGGTTTTAGCCCCAATTTTGTAATATAAAACACCATATTTTTTGGAAATATATAAAGAGGGATCTTCGGCTGTACTTATATCTTACAATGTGTACATTGATTTAATGGTTTTCTTTGCTTTATTAATGTGACAAATTCCAATCCAAAACATAATTAGAGTAGGCATCAAATACATGATTAGAACTTCTAGGAATGTGAAAGTATGTAATAAAATCAAATTGTCATTATAAAAGACGTACCCATAGGAAACAACGGAGTAACATTGGATCACGCACATGGTAATGATCATTAAAATGACATACGACTAATTGAGAATCCAGGCACAAATCTATAGAGTGAATACCATGTGAGATAGCATCGCACAATAATTCTATGACGACGTTGTATTCAGCCACATTATTTGTGGATGGTCCTAGGCATACGCCACCTGAAGACACAAGCAGAACCTCGGGCGAGCAAATCACCCAAGCGGCGAAAGCCAACTTCCGTGTATGACGATTGGATCCGTCTGTGAATCCTATGTAGATCAAAGACTCCGTTGACATCTGCCAACAAAAGGGAAAACTAGATAAGCAAGCCAAAGAAAAAAAAGGGGAAAAAGGTGTATATGTACTAAATTTACATTAGTATACAAAGGGTTTCGCCCAAGCCCAGGGCTCAAGCGTAATACCTTTTTAAGTAGATCCCATTTCTGGGCTCAGCCAAATTATTCCCTTCATAATCTTCCAACTCGTAGGCTTCTTTTTCTAGAACATATCGCATGATATAAGGACCATGCCACATGGGTTTAAACTTGCCTACCCCTAGTGGTTCTTTGGCTTGGTCATACAAGAGGACCAAATCACCCTCAACATACAACCGGGGACAGAAAGACTTATCATACTGAACCTTGACACGTTTCTTTTTTGACTTGATAGTCATAAAGGTGCCCCGATGAAACTTGTCAAGGCTCTCTAGGTGTACAAGGCATCACTCTAAATCTGAAGTGTCAGGTAGGAGCTCAACTGCTAATTTGAGAGAAGGGATTTCACATTCAATGGGAAGTATCAACTCCACATCATATACTAACTAAAAAGGAGAAAAACCGATGGCAGTCTTAACCAAGGTTTGGTATGCCCAAAGTGCGGGAAATAACATGATGTGCCAGTTGGAATTGCTCCGACTGACAATTTTTTGCAAGATGGTCTTGAGCGACTTATTGACGACCTCTACTTACCCATTTTCCTGGGGGTAATAAGGAGATGAGTGATCATGTTTAAACCCCAGTTTAGACGCTAGTTCTATCATCATTTCATTTTGAAAATGACTGCCATGATCAGTGACAATCTCACTCAGGATACAGAACCGGGCGATAATTTGGTTGAATATGAAAAACGCTGTAGTCTTCCCATCAGATTTCACTGTAGGCATGGCTTCAGCCAACTTGGTGAAGTAGTTGACAGCTACGATAATGTGTTGATGCCCTCCAGCCGAAGTTGGGTTGCAATCAATGAAATCTACTCCCCACTTGGTGAAGGGATTGACGATAATGACTGGGTGAAGATGGGTTGGGTGTGAGCACATTTTTCGAGTGAACACCTGGCAGGGGTGATACTTCTTAACCGCTTCAATACAATCTTTAAATATGGTGGGCCAGAAGTAATTGGCTCGCAAGATTTTTTGGGTTGTTGCAAGCTCGGATAGATGACCACCACAAGCCCCTTTGTGGCAATCATTAAGGACTAACTCGGCTTCCTTGTGAGTTAAGAAACTACGTAAGATACTATCTATTCCTCGACGATACAACGTGTCATCGACGATTGTATACTTTTTGGCTTGGTATCTAACACATTGTCGATCATCTTGCGAGAGATGTTGAGCAAACTTCAAGGTTTGAAGATATAAAACAATATCTCCATACCAGGGTTCGGACAATGAGACGAGGAAAATGTGTTCATCTGTGAACGAATCGACATGAATAACATCTTCATCTAATCGTGGGAAATCAGATATTAACTCTGCAAAAACTAGTGATTTTTTTGACTTGGCCGAAGCAAAGTCAAGATCAAATTCTTGTAAGATGACAATCCATTTATTATATTTTCCACCTATGATATGTCTAGTGAGGACATATTGAAATGGATTAACATCAACAACCACAGTAGTTTTGCAAAGAAATATATAGTGTCGTAAATGTTGGACTGCGTGGACGACAACCAAAGCTATCTTTTCAACGTGTGAGTAATTACATTTAGGACTGACTAAATTTTGACTGAGATAGTAGATGATGTGCTCGTGGAGCTCATCATCCTCCTGAACTAGAATCATACCAATGGTGTCTTCAGACGCGACGATATACAACAAGTAATCTCTACTGTAATAAGGATATTTCAATAGAGGGGCCGATACCAAGGCTTTCTTTAAAGCGTCAAAAGACTGTTGGGCTCGCTCATCCTAGATAAACGGGGTGTCTTTCTTCAATAGGCACATGAAACCCTTAGTGATATTAGCATAATTCACAATAAACCGATGCAAAAATTTATCTTTCCCCTGTAAACCTTGAAGCTGTCTAATCGTGCGTGGGGGAGGCAACTGAAGAATTTCCTCAACCCTAAGTGGATCTACCATGATCCCTATCTCAGAGACTAAGAATCCTAAGAGATGACCAGATTTAACACAAAAGATACATTTATGAGGATTGATTCAGATTCTATAGTAGCGACATCTTTCAAAAACCAGTTGAAGGTCCATAGAATGATCCACTCTCTTGCAAGAGTGAGCAACAAGATCATCGAGGTAAGCTTCGACTATGTGTTTGAGATCATGAAAAGTGAAAGTCATGGCTTGTTGGAAGGTTGCTCCGACATTTTTCAGGCCAAAAGGCATTTTCCGATATGAAAACGTGCCCCAAGGACATATGAACGCCGTCTTATGTTGGTCTTTGGGTTTGATTTGGATTTGGTTATAGCCTGAAAATCCATCCATAAAAGAAAATATTTCGCTTCCCGCACACTCATTGAGAATCTGATCAATGAAAGGCATGGGGAAGTTATCTTTAGGATAGGCCTTTTTCAGGTCGCGAAATTCCATACACATGTGGATGGTTCCTTTCTTTTTATTCACGGGAACATGGTTGGATACCCATTCGGTCAAGGTAACCGGGTAGATAAAGCCGACATTAAGTAGCTTCTCTACCTCTTCCTTAATAGTGGGAGCCTTCCTAGGATTAACAACTCTAATAGGTTTTCGAACGGGTTTAGCATCTGGGTAAGTCCTAATATCATGTTCGACAATATGGGGGTTGATCCCTAGCATCTCTTCATATGACCAAGTGAATACGTCTCGAAATTATTTGAAGAGGTTGGTCTAGATCAGAATCTCTTCCGGCAAACAATCTGCACCTATATTTAAATTTTTAATCTTGACAGGGGTACAAGAGATATCGATCTGGACGGTAGGAGAAATACTCGCCATATTCCCTTCAACGTAAATGCCATGTGTATCAAGTGGAACTACGGTGTGACTGACTATATCACTCAGGGTAGATCTAAAATCATCTTGCTCAATTCTTTCAATACTTGGGAGAAAATAAGATCGATGATGCATATCGTCCCAGGGTCTCTCGAAAACATTCATGGCTTCAAGGATGGCTTCGTTCGAAGGCAAAGTCTCATCCAAGAAATCATGTGAACAAGATAACGAAGTGGCCCACATGGGCCTAAGAACTGGATCCTCCTCGACCGCCTGCGAGGGAACAATATCGGGATCGACAGAAGAGTCAAGGATAGCTTGATATCTAATCTCTGCTACCAATAGTGGCATAGCCATTCTAGCATGCGATTGACCTTCAATCGATGAATTCAGAGGAGGGTCCAAGGGTTACTAGAATAAGAAGTGCGGAAAGGGATGGACTTCTTTACTGAAGTGGGCATACTGGACATGGCGTAAATGTGGTGAGTTGGTGCCGAGAAGTTGAAATTACCCATGAGGGAAGATACATTTCGACACCGATATTCTCAGTTTCCAGCTGAGAATTGTCAACCACAGGGATCGACGGTCCAACATATGTGTTCGGGGTAGAGTACGCAAAGGATAACTGGTCGATCATCACAATCTCCCCCTGATGAGGAAAACAAAGCATGCATAAAACAGATGATACGATGATGGCCATAGCATAAGTCCAATTGTGACCTAGTAATAGGTTATAATTGAGAGGTGCATCAACTACCTCTACTTCCACCTCTATCGTCTTCCCACCTAACTGCATCGGAAAGGCAGGGAGAATACCATGAGGGTGAAAGGAATGACCGTCGAATGTGGTCAACATGGTCGACGAATTTGAAAGGGTTGGAGAACCGATATCTTTCCAATAGACTAAGGACATCATGCAAGTGACAGCACCTTCATCAACGACCACTCGTTTGATGGTATATTTAGAATACTTCATGTGGATTTGGAAATCCACATGGTAGGGTAAGAGAGGCTTCACATCCATGACATCAAACTTGATGATCTTCGAGCCACTAGGTTCTAGAGATCCTAAGGTAGAGAGTACGACATTCCTCTATGATGGAAATGTCTAGAGTAACTCCAAAGTAGACATCGCGCAAGGTGTTTGGCCCAGATCCTCAACAATAGAGTAGTTTTGGGCGTCTCTAACATTAGGGTTATGGGTAGAGCACTTGAATACTCCTTTCGGAATACGAGGTGGTGGATCTGTTTTCTCGATCTGTAAATTCATCTCCGGGGGAGGAGGAGGAGCTTCTAGGTTGGTACTATCTTTTGAAGAGCTGTAATCCCAAGAACGAGTGGCTATATCGATTTTTGTGTTGACCATATAGATACAAACATGGTCGCCATCTTGCAGTGGTGGGTTTTGACTCCCACTAGGCACATTTTCGGCGTTCGAAGAACTCGAGGCTAAGTGTTGGTTGTGAGGAAAAGGATTCATTAGCACAGTGGGTGGAAGATTTAAAATCCTTGCAGCCTCTACAATTTTGGGACATAAGTGTGTAAGGTTATCATTAGTACAGATTTTACAAGGAAACTTAACCTTACGCTTTTCTTTCTTGCCCTCTCCAACATTATCGTTCTGTTTTCCATTATTATCCTTGTCCTTGGGTTATTCTTCCCACCTCTATGATTATTTCGACCTTTTCATTTATTCCCATCTGGTTGCTGGTCACCATTTGGGTTTTTCGATGATTTCATGGAATGTACATCCACCGATTGGGTGGGTTTGGAGGATCCAGATGAAGCTGGTCCTCCGACAGACTTCGTTGTTGATTCTGCGGACTTTACATTGGTGGACCCCACAATGCCATCGTCATGGGGCCCAAGACTCTATCTAGGATCATGAGCCGACCGTAGTGCATCGGGAAGAAGGTGGTATAACATCCCAGACTGAGCATAGATCAAATTGAATTGTTGGGCTCTAAAAATGGCCTCTTCCTCGCTAAATACCCCAGAAGTAGTAACGTCCTTTGAAATAGGAGTGTACAAAGACTTTAAAAACCATTCTAAAATAAAGGTCGGGGGTATGGGAGTCTTAACTAATCGTCTTTGCCTACGCCATTCCTGGATATGGTCCGAAATATGAGTGTCAGAACCCTGGCGTAAAGTTGACAAAAGTTCAAGGTCAACATCGTAACAAACAGGTAGTTGAAAATGGTTATATGTCCCCCTAGGTAGGTCAATATACCATTGTTACAGAATCCCTATAAGAGTGCACTGAAACAATCGTAATCTAATAGAATCATGATTCACAGAATTCGATGAGCACCAGAGGTGAAAAGTAGCGACGTGATCACCAAGGTCCTCGCCATTCTTACCTTCAAACTTTGGAATGTCTGACGAAAGCTTGGTGGGGACAGGGGGCCATGTGGGATCATGAATCACCAGGTCATTCATTAGTTTAGACAAATCTGGTAGATTAAGCGTGGCCAGAAAGGGAATACAGGGTTGCGACACCTGGCCCCATCCTCTTGCAAAGGACTGAGTGTTAGGAGTTGCATTCCATCCAGGATTCTGGTAAGGACCAAAACCTTGTCCGGAATTAAAATACCCTCCTCCAGGCGGATTCTTGAAAGATGGATTGGGCGTCATTCCAGTAGGAATGTTCTGATAAGGGTTATGAAAATTGACCTCGGTTGGATTAGCTCCAAACTGAGGGTTGTTAAAACTGCCCCCAACTAGATTATATCTAGGTTGGGGGGTGCCCAAGACATAATATTGACCTCCTCCGGGTGGGAATCTGGAGGATTGAAGTGGATTCGTTATGCCAAAAGTATTGTTTGAATTCGGCACCGAGGGGATAGGGATATAGAGCAGAACTTGTCCGTCGGCTTGGTTGTTCCATCCAGTCGTAGAAGGATT
>JASDQU010258477.1:0-15334 GCA_032191745.1 Picea mariana | reverse complement strand
GAGGAGGAGGAGGAGGAGGTAGTAAAGTAGAAGTGCCATGATCACCACCCTGATCAGCATCACCACCCAGAGGAGGAGGAGTGGGTATTGAAGCAGAAGCGTCATCACCACCCTGATCAACATCACCACCCGGAGGAGGAGGAGGAGCTACTGAAGCAGAAGCGACATGATCACCACCCTGATCAACATCACCACCCAGATGAGGAGGAGGAGGAGGTATTGAATCAGAAGCGCCATCACCGCCCCCATCATCATCAGTATTGAAGGACGCGTCATCCCTCATCCCTACAAGTAACCTGGCAGTTCCAACGATATGACTCATAAGAGATGTCATATTACGCGGCAAGTTCGTTCAGAGCTGCAATATATCAGGGTCAACCCCGATGTCTCTCATATGGACTGGGAGGACTCCCACACCAACCAAAATTGCAGTCAATGTGTCACACACCTCCATCCTATATCTAAGATCAGGCCTACGTCACATGTCGGGTGGTATATGCGGTTGAGGACCTTGACCTGCTACAGCCTCAGCCATATCCTAATCTACATCAAGTGGTGGGGAGGAGGCATGTCCCCAATGAATGTGCCAACACCTGCAAAATATAACACAATTTAATAATTAGTCGACAATTTCATTAAACAATTTAATAAAAAAACGTTAAAGAACATGCTAGAATAAAATTTATTTGCATTAAGTAAGATAATAAAATGAAAGTACAAGATTAATTTAAGTCTTACCTCGATGATCCGGTGGCTCATCCGATGTGAAGAGGATGTCGGTACATCCTCACCAATCCATCCCCACGTAATGGAGCCATACCATTACGAACACGTGATCTACCTCACTAGCTAATAGTTGAAGTGCCTCCCTGGAAATCCTAGCTAGAAAATGGGGCAAGCCCCTCTTAGGCATCATCTTGCCCCACATGTGCATCCACACCTCCTTCATTGGCCTAGGAGGCTCATGGAAAAAATTAGGTCTTGTCTCTAGAAACCTCTAAAAAAACAAACAAACAACTCTGAAGCAAATGGGAAGTTTGTGTTGGACACAACGACGACACTGAGAGGGGGGGGTGAACAGTGTAGGGCTCTTTTTCCCAAAACTCCTTAGTTAACAATCACCATTAAATCATTACTCATTGTTGTAATGAATAAAGATCTGAAACTGATACACAATGTTCTTCATTGTGTTTTATGCAATTCCTCTAGGTGTCACTACTTGGAACCTCTCAGAAAAGGAGTTATAGCAAAAATGGCATACCTTACTGAATTTTGTCTTATTCTAGAGAGAGACCTTGTAGAGCGTGCACCGCACGGAATATTTTTTGAATCGATTTGAAACTGTTACACAACATACTAAAGATTGTAATATAACCCACGCAATTGGTCTCACTGAATTTGGATCTGTTATGAAGAAGTTATGATGTTTTTACCTGAAACACCTGTTTTAGACTAGTTTCAGGACTAGCCACAAACCATATTTTCCACGGAGTGTATATCCAAAAATACGACGACCCACAAGCTTAATTTTTTACCACATATACTTGGATATGTTTCCTCAATGGAATATCAATCTCATGGTCTGAATCATTATAGAAAAAAGGTTATTGCAAAAATGGTGAGATGACCTGTAAATAACATACCTTAGAAAGCATCATGAAAAGAATTTATCCCCCCTTGAATTCCGGCCCTCTTTTCTTCACCTTCCCTCTGAAATTAGGCTTAGATATCCTTTGGTTACCTCAGTAACCTATAGATATTCAATATGCTCAAGTGTTCCACACCAAAAATTCTCAAGAAGCTCTCCATCAATACTCCAAAAGATATTCTCACAAGAAGCTCTCCATTGATCCACAAAAAGGATGATCTACAAGAGACCATTGCTATATTATTTATACTTCCATCCTCTAGGTCACTTAACCCATTTTTAGGTCACTTAACCCATTTCTAGGTCACTTAACCTATTTTCCTTATTTTAGGGTTAACCACTTTCCATAAATAGAAAGTTCTCCAATACTTTATCATTTAAATATTTCTTCTTGATTTTGTCACCTTACTTTATCATTTCTTGATTTTGTCACTTCTCTTTATTATTTAAATAATCCACCTTGACTTTGTCACTTTACTTTATCATATAAATAATGATTTATTCTTTTAGGTCACTTTGACTTCTTTGACCTTGGGGGCTTAAAGCCTTCATGTGGGGGTCCTTCATCTTCGTAAGGCCAGAACTCCCAAACCATGAGGAGTTATGTGACATGAAATGACATGACATGTACTATCCATACTATTTCACATACCACCAGAAATGACATGACATGTACTATCCATATAGAACATTCTTACCTGCAAATGTATCAAAAACTCATACCATTATCCATCAAACAAATTTGGTTCCATTACCCAAACCTGGGTTCTCCAACTTCTCATGGCCATAACTCTCTAACCGTCAGAAGTTATGTGACATTCCACATGACACTGGAAATGGAATGACAAGCATTATCCATATAGGGTAGTTTCACTAACAATTTCATTGATCTTCATCTCATTATTCCACATACAAGCATGGGTCCTCCAACCATTCTTCTAGGATAACTCAATCCTCAAAGCGTCTTCCCATGATGGCTTTCACCATAAGGGGACCACTTTGGAGTTCATCCATTTGTGCACCTTATAAATAATGATAAGACAATAATGAGAGCATGGGTCCTCCAACCATTCTTATAGGATAACTCAATTCGCAAATCGTCTTCCCGTGAGGGATTTCACCATAAGGGGACCACTTTGGATTTCATCTATTTGTGCACCTTATCAATCATGATAAGACAATAATGAGTCATATATTCATTTTTCCNTCTTCACCTATGCATTCTCATCAAGGAAAATACATATTACATTACATCAATCATCAATCAATCAATCCTTTGGCATCAATCAATCACTTGACATCAATCAATCAAAACATTGGCATCAATGACAACATGATCCAACAGTTTTCCCTCCCATTTATCATAGCACAGCATCTATCCAGTGTTATACAAAATTGTCACAAGAAAATGGCAGACCACCTAATAAGTCGTGGTATCTGTATCAAAGAATCAACATAATACAAAATAGCACAACTAATGTGTTTACCATCACCAGTAAAGTGTGCAATGGTCGACAATAGCAGTGAGAGGCACCTAAAGTCCTCTGCACCGAACGAGGTGATTCGTAACTTTCCAACAACCACTTGAAAATCATCAGAAGAATGTATATCATGCATAATATACCTCTGAGAGTAGGTAAGTTGACTCTTAGCTGCAACAACCACTGGGACATTAGAAAACTGTGGAAAATCCTCCCCTCTCCTAGATATCCCAGTGATAAAATAAATATCATCCTCAGTGGGATGGTACCATTGATGAGGACCAACTATGAATGCATGTTGATGGGCATCCCATCGACGGATCAATTGCAAAAGAAATGCAGGATTCCCCTTCAGGCATGTAGCCTCCTTGTAGTACTTGAGGAGGCCTACATTCCTCAAGAGGAGCCGCATAGCTGCAGTAATAGGTTAAGGGTACAAATATGTCTCCCTCTCTCTGGCCTCCCACTCTTGAACCATATTGTACTGGTCAAATCTATGTTTCTACTCCTCCATGCGTTAACATCTCTACATAATTAATATATAAATTACATCAGCATCATATATAAAAACATAATTTTTTTTTTCAGCAAATGGGAAATTTATTTCAAAATATGCAAACATAAATTTAAAAAAAAAAACAAAAATTTAACCTTCGGTGCACCTTCAAAATAGTAAAGCACCACCCACGATGCACACACATATTACGCACCGCATGCACAATGTAATTTATTTTAGGGAGTGTGTAGTAATTATCAAAGCACCAATGCGCCCCATTGTATACAACGCACCGTGAAAGAACGATGCATCTTTAAAGTGGTGTGTCTATATACTACGATGCCCTAGTGCGTTCCATTCATCAGGACGCATCGCTTAAAATAGACACCCATTTTAAACAATATGTCGTATCCATGTTTGCGCACCAGTTTGTTCCTTATAATCCATGCACCGATTGAAAACACAAAAATGTCCATGGTGCGTAGTTTATTGTGTACGCACCAGTGCATTCACTATAAAGGATGCACCAATTGAACAACTATCTATTTTCAATGGTGTGTATATTATCATGAACTCATCGGTGCGTTCACTATAAACAACACATCGTTTAATGGAAACTATATATTTTTTACAGTGCATCGTTTATTATGAACGCATTGGTGCATCTTTTATAAGTATGTACCGGTGTGTTCTGTATTACGACGCACCAGAGAAAACAAACTATACATTTTCCGTGCACCTTGTAAAATTTAAAGGGTGCACCGCGCGCGGTGCAAGCCGAACGGCTCAAACGCACCGTGCAGAAAAAAAAATTGAAAAACAATGAAAATTTTACTCAATTTCACAATTTAATCCGGTAAAAATTGAATGTACAAAGAAATAAAGAATTTACTTGAACATTTTCTCGTCGAAGAGGTGTGGTTGGGATGTAGTGAAAAAAAGAAAACAAATTTTCCCACCATATGGAAAAATTGGAATCCCATGAATTGAGAACCGAATGGAAACAAGGCAAGCAACGGAAGCACTGATGGCAGTTCGCTTCAGTTGGGAAAATGTAGCACCGGTGCTTGAGAGATTATCTACACTGGAAATGGTAAAATAGTTTTTTACCGTCGATTGTTTTGTATTTACCCATGTTCCGGTGTGCTCGTGTTAAGCACATCGTTGCAAACAACGCACCGTTATTTAAAAAATAAAAAACAGTGACGGTGTACTAGTTTAGAACGCACTGGTGCACCTAAGGGACAAGGTGCACCATTATGAATTTTTAAAAGGAAAAACGCAATGATGGTGCACATGTTTTTTGTGCACCGGTGCGCCCATTTAGTGCGCATCGGTGCTCGCAAGATTCTTTTATATGATGTGCATCGTTTTTTTCTATTTTTTTAAATAAATCTGCAACGATGCACCATTGTCTATTAGCACCCGTGCATTGAGTTATGGTGGCACACTGGTGCAATATAGACTTATAAATGCACCATTAAAAAACTTCCACTAAAACATCCGCTCGCACACCTTCACTATTGACCTCCGCTACAAATGGATTTTTGGGCTATTTTTATAGGGGCTTCCACAAAAACCTCCGCTATAGAGTCTTTTCCTTGTAGTGTCATGGGAAGAAGGAAGAATTGATATATATCAACTCAAAGGAAAAGCATCAATGTGGTGGGATCAGTATGTGCAATTGCAACACATTGATGAGAAAAAGGTTACTTGGAGATAATTCAAATGGTATTTTCAAAAGAAGTACTTAACTAAACGATATTATGATAAGAAGATGAAGGAGTACTTTGAACTCAAGCTTGGGAGTATGACCATATATGAGTATGAAAGGAGGTTCTTAGAGTTGCTAAAATATGTTTCTTTCATCAAGGATGAACAAGTTAAGATTCATAGGTACCTGAGTGGGATGCCATCATTTATCAGGGACAAGATACAGTATGGTGATCCCAAGACACTAGAGGAGACCATAAGGAGAGCTAAATGTCTTTGTGATAAGMATAAAGGAATACAAACTTTCCAAAAGGTGTGGGAAAACAAGAAGAAGATAAAGATGGAACAGAGGAGGAATGGGACAAAKCCACAATTCTTCCGAAAAAATTCTCAAGGACAGCCAACTCCTAAGAAACCCAAGATGATGGAGATAATGGGGAAAATACCAAGGCAACCACCTATTCAATGTTGGGGTTGTGGGGGAGATCATATGTACAGATATTTCCCTCACAGAGGTGAAAAACTGAGGACTATTCACAATGTACAACAAGTTGGAACAATGGCAAATATGGGAAGAAATGTACCTAGGATCTACGCAGCTCTAGATAACAAGAAAGTTGAGTTTGAGTCGCATATGATTGAAGTGGAAGGTAAGATCAACAACCAACCCATTGTTATTTTGATTGATTAAGGAGATAGTCATAGTTATCTAGATCCTAAGATGGTGGAAATATTTTATTTGCCAAGAAGAAAGCTTGGTAAATCATGGATGGTGAAGCTAGCTATAGGAGCTAAAAAGAAGATTAATGAGATGGTTAAGGCATGCCCAATGGACATGAATGGATTAAGCACAAAGGTAGATTTGAATATCATACCTTTGGGCTCATATGACTTCCTAATCGGTATGGATTGGTTGGACCAACATCATGTTATTCTAGACTATTATAATACGGATTTTACTTGCTTAGATGAAGAAGGGAACCTAAGAACAGTTTAGGGTATTCCAAGAGCAGTAACCATTAGAGAAGTTTCATCCTTGCAGTTGAAGAAAAAATTCAGGAAAGGATGTCAAGTATTTGCAACACATATGGAGGAGGCACCTAAGGATAAAGTACTAAGTATTGAAGATTATGCAGTCCTAAAAGAGTTTGAGGATGTATTTAAAGAAATATCAGGATTGCCACCCAAGAGAGATATCGATTTATCCATAAATCTGATTCCTGGAGAAGCCCCAGTATCCAAGACTCCTTATAGGATGAGTACACCAGAGTTGAAGTAATTACAAATGTAGTTGAAGGAACTTCTAAAAAAGGGATACATATGCCCAAGTGTGTCACCTTGGGTTTCCATAGTATTATTCATGAAGAAAAAGGATGGAACCTTGAGGCTTTGCATTGACTTTAGGCAGTTGGACAAGATAATTATGAAGAACAAGTATCATTCGCCAAGGATAGATGATCTCTTTGATAAGCTGAAAGATGCTAGGGTATTATCTAAGATTGATCTCAGGTCAGGTTATCACCGGTTAAGAATTAAGGAAGAATACATTAGCAAGATTGCCTTCAGAATAAGGTATGGCCATTATGAGTTCAAAGTGGTGCCATTTGGGTTATCAAATGCATCGGCTTCCTTCATGTATTTAATGAATAGTATTTTAGGAGAATACTTGGATAAGTTTATCATTTTATTTTTGAATGGAATACTTATTTACTCAAGATATGAATAAGAACATGAGAAACACTTGAGGATGGTGCTACAAGTATTAAGAGAACATCTATTATTTGAAAAGTTGAGCAAGTGCTCATTCTACGAGAGGAAGATACATTACTTGGGGCATATTGTTTCAAAGAAAGGGATAGCAGTGGACCCAGACAAGATAAAATCCATTGAAGGGTGTCCAACACCAAGGAATGTATCTGAGGTGAGATCATTCATGGGACTTGTAGGTTACTACAGAAGATTTAGTGAAGGATTCTCAAAGATTGCACACCCAATCACTTCCTTGCAAAACAAGGGAGTGAAGTTTGAGTGGACATCAGATTGTGAAATAAGTTTCCAACACTTGAAGTATTTGTTGACTAGTGCTCCAATATAGAGGATTGTTGATCCAAATGAAGACTTCATTGTATGCATAGACGCATGTAAAGAAGGACTTGGTGGAGTTCTTAGTTAAAATGTACATGTGGTGTGCTACAAATAAGGAAAATTAAAGGAACATGAAAGACACTATGCTACTCGTGATTTGGAATTGGAAGCCATAGTTCATGCCTTGAATATGTGGAGTCTCTAGCTCATGGTAAAAATATTTGAGTTGAGAATAGACCATAGTGGTCTAAAACATTTATTCGAACAACCAACTTTAAATTCCAAGCAAAGCAGATGGTTGGAATTCCTCAGTGAATATGACTTTGATATAAAGCATATCAACGGTAAAGAGAACAAGGTGGTTGATGCACTCAGTAGGAGATTCCATGAGATGTATGCTACAACCATTAGCATGTACATATCAGATTTGAAAGATAGAATTTTAGAGGCTACAAAATCAGATCAACAGTACATGGAGATAAAGGAAAAATTTCAGCAAGGTGATTTGCAACATAAAATGGAAAACTATAAACTGGAAAAGGGTGAAATTCTCATATACAAGGGCATAATTTATGTGCCAAATTCTAAGGAATTGAAAAATATAATATTAAAAGAAATGCATAATGTTCCTTGTGTTGGACACCCAGGGTACCAGAAGACTATTACAACTGTCAAGAGCCAATATTATTGTYCAGGTATGAARAAATAAGTGGTTKATTTTATTGCTAGGTGTTTTGAATGCCAAAAAGTCAAGGCTGATCACAGACACCCAACTRGTCAGCTACAGCCATTACCCATTCCTAAGTGGAAATGGGAAGTTGTAACAATGGATTTAATCACCAAGCTACTCAGAACAACCAAGCAGCATGATTCTATCATGGTGGTGGTGGATAAGCTTACTAAATCTTCCCACTTTATTCCAGTAAATCTCACTCACAAGGCAGCCAACATTGATGATATTTATATGAGAGAAATTGTTGGAATACATGGTATACCCAAGACAATTATGTCTGGAAGAGATCCAAAAATTACATCAAATATTTGGAAAGGATCATTCAAAGGATTTGGGATCAATCTGAACTTTAGCACAACCTATTATCCAGAGTTAGATGGGAAAACAGAGAGGGTGAATCAAGTGATTGAATATATGTTGAGGATGTATATGATGAATAAACCATCCAAATGGGAGGATTATTTGCATTTGGTGGAGTTTTCTTATAACATATCAAGCATCTCTAAATATGATCCCATTTGAGGCACTTTATGGTAGAAAGTGTAACACACCAATGAGTTGGGACAACCCAACAGACAAAGCAATGGTTGGACCAGAATTACTCAGGGAAATAGAAGAGCGGATGGTGAGAATAAAACATAACTTAAAGGTTGCCCAAGACAGGCAAAAAAGTTATATTGATAAGGGAAGAACTCACAGAGATTTCAAAGTGGGTGACCATGTGTTTTTAAAATTAAAGGCCAATAGAAGTTCCATGAAGTGGGAAATTGTTCAAAACCGGTAGCTCATTATTGTGGGTCATTTGAAATCCTAGAGAGGATTGGTCATGTAGCATACATGCTTTCCTTACATGCATCAATGTGTATTCATAATGTATTCCATGTATCATGACTTAAAAAGTATGTACCTGATGTTAATCATGTCATTGATTGGAATGTGATTTAGATGGAGCAAGAAGGACACCTCTGAGTTCAGCCAGTATGCATATTGGATTGAAAATTCAAGTTGCTCCGGAATTGAGAAATAGGACTGGTAAAGGTCTAATGGACCTAGTACGGTCCTGAGAATTCTGACTATGTGCATGAAGGCTGACCATGACAGCTTGGGTCTGTATCCTTCCATTGTTGTGAGCTTTCATTGCTAAAATGGTCATGTAAAACAACCAAATCCATCGCAATACAAAAGGAGTTACCATCATCAGGGAGGAATGCACCTCCATATTTCCAGCACCTTCTAACATTAACCTTTGCCCAGTACGATTGCATGGAAGACCTGCCAAGTTGATCCTCAAGGGCACAGTAGAGGATGAGTATTCATGAGTCCCTAGCATGTGTCAAATCTCACATTTTCCTCCCTATCACCCCATCCGAGGGTTTTTATTTGACTTTTTACTAATAATGTACTTCTTAATTGTTATATCTAACATGTTTCAAAATTCGATTTTACATATGTTGAATGTTGTGTAGGGTCTGACAACAAAAAAATAGAAGGCCCTCCTTAGAAGAAAAAGTCATGGAGTATGTAAATGATAATGAATTGGTCCTTAGTTCATATAGAGTGGTGTTGGAAGTTCTTTAATAAAATTGTGAGGGATATAGTGGAAAAAAAGTGTAGACATTGTTTTCACTTACAATACAAAAATCAATCAAATGAATCTAAGAACCAAACAATATTTAAATTATAGCAAGTATTTCAAAATCAATGGTCAATGAGACATGTGAGACTTGAAATAGAAAAATTGTATAATTACAAAAAAGAATCATTTAAAAAGTATTATTGCTAAACATCTTTTTTCTATAATATGCATATACTAGTCCAAAAAATTACCAAATTGGTATTTTCACTATATTTAATTTCGTATATATACTAATATATATGTATTAGTGCTTTCCATTTTTCACGAAGATTAAGAAAAATTAAATGAACAAATGATGTGATATACAAAACATGTTGGTATGGATGTCCCAAAAAGTGCACAAGGATATGGTTGATGAAATCAGAATAATTGAATCGTAAGAGGAGCTATCCAAACAAC
Source organism: Picea mariana (assembly GCA_032191745.1). Classification (NCBI taxonomy): domain Eukaryota; kingdom Viridiplantae; phylum Streptophyta; class Pinopsida; order Pinales; family Pinaceae; genus Picea; species Picea mariana. Next base: position 5,143 of record JASDQU010258477.1, on the reverse strand, counting down.
AACATGCATCAAACAATTGTAATCAATAATTCTTGTGATCATTGGTTTTTTTAATGTGTAATTAGAAAGTTTAATTATCACATGAAAAACTAACTAATCATTTTGTTGTTGCAAAAAAGAAACCAGAATGGAACCCATTCAACACATAAGACGGGACAACAAGGTAAAAAAGGATTGATAGCAAATTGTGTGACATGCCTTTTCCTTAATTAACATTTGATCTTCATTGTGATGTTTATATTTTAATTAATTTATAGTTGTGCATGGATGCTTTCTAAAATGTACTAACATACAAAGAAGATCCATGTAAACACTTGATTGACATAGGATTAAGTATGGGTTGTGAGTACATGTTGAAGTGTCAAAGGGTTAAATTGAACAACTTGTAAGGAGCTATGTTGTTTTACTTCCCTTATTTTATAATTGATGGAACAACAAGAAAATTTTGATTATATTTATGTTTTGTCAAGACGTATGAGAGAAGACTCGAGGAATGTCTTTGAAAGAATGTGTATTGCTTATGAATCATTTGTTTCTATGGTACACTTTTCGATTTATGCAGTCATGTATATTATACTATAAATGTAAATATATTCATTACAATAAAATTTTAATTGTATCTATGTTTTGCCAAGACTTATGAAAGACGACGTGAGGAATAGCTTCGAAAGAATGTGTGTTGCTTATGAGTCACTTGTTGCTATGGTACACTTTTCAATGTATGCAATCATGTATATTATACTATAAATGTAAATATACCCATTACACTTTATTTCTATGTTTGTAGATGGAACATGAAGAGGTGGAAAAAAATCAAGCCAATGAAGAAAATATTCCATATAAACCTGTTATAGCAAGATTTGTCTCGCCTCATGCAATCTTGCATAGAGGGCCTTTTTCCATTTCCCTATGAAAAATTGAAGTCCCCTTTTGTAAATCCCATAGCTAAAAACATGATTTTTCCACATATACGCGCCCTGCCTATATTACAGCATGCATATACAAAGGTTGCACCACTACAGCCCGCGTACATCGGGATTTGTGCCCAAAATTAAAAAATGGTGTCGGGTTTTCATGTAACGTCACGAGATCAATGATCCTTGGCCTTCCATATACTGGAAACGTTACGAATCGACCCTTCAGTTCCACTTGAAGGCTATAAATGGGCCAAAACTGAGCTATGGAAAAGAGGAGAAAGAATTCAACTTTGAGAGCAAAGTTACTCTGGAGAAATTATTCACTTCACATTGAGTCTRCATCCCTTTGTCCTTTAAGTCTGAACACATTGTTCAGCCACCAAGCTCTTCCCTTATTGATTGAGAACCTCATTGTCTCTCTTATATGAGCTTKCCTTTGGTGGAGGATTGAAGTGGTGGARGCCCAGCTGAAAGGAACTTTGTTTCTCAGTTCAGAACCGTGTCGACAAAGAAGTTTGTAACTCATTTGCTTCTGTTGATTACATCTTAATAGAAATACTATTTTCTCGTCCAATTAATATCATGTGAATATTTGAATTGTTATTCCATGGGCGTATTTGTTATGAATATGGATGGATTATGCTATTGAATGTGCTAACATGATCTATTATCACCATATGCTTGTGTTGCTTGGTTGTTGAGGACTAGTTGCTGGTATATTCCTTTGGGTCAAGTTCTCAATGGTGGACTTCATCGAACGTCTGGACAAGGTAGGCCTTTTATCTTGTCTTGCTAACATATTTATTTATATAGCATACTTGAGATTAGAGTTGATTTATGCAATCATTTATGTATGTTGTGGTTTACCCCTAGCCATAAAGAGATTTTCCTTGTAACAAAACCTAGTACAATATACCCTACAAGTCATGAAGAAATGAGGCATGCAAGCAACTTGAGGAATGATAGCAATTTGAACAATGAATGACAATCACCAAAAATGAATGTTATGAGTTGTATATTTTGGAATGCTTATTTGTGAAAAATAGACATTTTGTTTAATGTGGCGTATTGTCTCAATTGGATGACAACAAGTTACCAATGATTGTAACAATTATTTATTGCCATTTTGATTATCATGAACCTTTATGTTGTCCCATTTTGTATGATGAAGGCTCCCATATTCGTATATAATAAAACGAGTTTCTTATTCTATTGTAGCCTCCAGTGGTGTAAAATGTTACATTATTGTTTAAATATATGGATGATTTATATTATAAGTAGATAAGTAACGGTTAGTATATTTGTTTAATGCAATTATTACATCCAAACACAATAATTAAAATATGAAAACCAATGGTTTTTCTAATAAAAATGGTTATGATTTGTATTAGAAATTATTTGCATCTTTATTAATCGGCATAATAATACAAAAGACTTGTTGTCACATAGTCCAAAATTCAGCATATGATCAAAATTATAAAATTATGATGCAAAAAATATTATATTATCCTTCGTAAAGCATTTCAAAAATTTCATACTAGTATAAACTTTGAAGAAGACACCTAAGATCAGTACAGTTTTGCATAACATAAATAAAATTGAAACTAGTAAAAACCATGCTTGATGTGTGTTTCATCTTGGCTGACATTGGTGGGTTACAATTCTTGGTTTTCCACGTCCATGTCTTCCAACATTTTGTGGATTGTTTCATCTTCTTTTGGCTCGCCTAAAACATAAACCAATGACATTATGAGGTTGGAAGCTACCAACTCATAACCCTTGTTTAAATTACAAACCATATTCCAAATCAAGGAGAATTTTGTTTCGAATGCTTGAATTTGTATCTTTTGATGAAGAAGAGTTTCTATTATTACTACATTTTGAGTATTGCAGATTTGTTCTTAGCCATGAACTTTAGTTGTAACAAAGAAGATTCAAGCCCTATTTCCATTGATAAATTCCTCATGTTTGCACAAAACCTTGTGAACTTCATGGACCTAATTTCCATGGTTTCCGTGGATATCCATGATCCCATGATTCCCGGTGTGYCCAACCAAAATCATCATAATGAAACCAAAAAATGTGGATCCAAGTTATTGCTTCCAAAGCAGAGATATGGGGGTTCTAACCAACCCACTCAAAGGTAAAATCCCCAATATCAWAATAGTCCAAAGTTAAGAGAATAAGATACCCATTGTCCCTACCAAACTTACATAGAACTGCAACATAGAAAAGCCTAGGAGTTTGGAAAATAAACACGAAGGGTACCCATCCAATTCATTTCCAGTCTCAAACATTGGAAAGCAAGTGTAGGAGAATATCAAGATTCCATTCCAAATTCAAGTCAAGCTCACATAGACAAATTAAGAGATCAACAAAGTCCTACCCTAAGAGATTACATACCCGGATGTTTGACAGAGCTTAATTGGCGAAGAATAGACAAAGAGGATATGTTCTCGTCAAATTATAGTTATCCCAACCTTATCTCATTGCCATAATCTCGCTTGCATTCTGTTGATTTTTCAATAAGAAAGGTTTAAGCATGAAGTTCATTCCATTTTAGCATTTTACTTAAACCATAAACAATTGTGTTGCAACAACCAAGATGACAAGAAGAAACACCATGCACAAGTACACAAGAAGTATCTTGGGAAACCCTTATCAACAAGGGAAGAAAACCCAGCCAATCCTTTGTTATATTCTTCAAGAGAAATGCCTCCACCACCAAGAAAACCTAGCACACAAAAGGGTGCTCACAAACCCTAGAAAACTAGCACCCAAGAGAGGTGTGCACTTTTCCCAAGAAGATGTACTTGCTGAAATTTCCAAACTCACACTTTAGATATGATTTCTCAATGGGGAATTTACCTTTACTTATATTAGACTGAACCTGTCAATAGAAGTGTCTATTGGCACAACAGGGCCGACCTCTCTAACTCACAATATAATTAATAATAACCATATTAATTATCTTTTACATTATTTATCTATTACATTAAGGTGGGGCCGGCCTGTGCCCTTTACATTACAATTAAGGTTACAGGTAAGTCTGACTTGAACAATATAGCAAGGGATCTCATACACCCACTAGTGCTCAGCCACTAGGGGCACATCCATAGGGATGTCCATATCTCTATCTCACTATGTCTCACAAGAGAACCACACTCACTAGTGCTCAACCACTAGGATCACGTTCACCTGTGCTCATCCACGGGCACGTCCAACTCAACAGATCTTCTTTCCCACCGCATTACACAGGAGATTCATCTAGATTTCATCATCTCAAATCTCTGCTCAGAGGAGGCTAATACATCGTCTTCATCTCTGTCTCATAATGATGCACCCATCATGTGGGAATTCACACGTTCACCTTGTGCTCATCCACATGCATGTCCAACTCAACAAATCTCCTTTCTCACTGTGTTACATAGGAGAATCATCTGGAGTTCTTCTTAACTCTCTGTAAGGAGGAGGCCATCACTACGTTCTAGCTCTGTCTCAAATAGGAACCACACACCCATCTCAGGGGATCTCTCTCAGGTCTGTGTCTTGGAGGATGTCTCACGCATCTATAATCATCAACACTCCCTCTCAACTAGGGAGGCATTCTCCACCAGGCCAAGTCTCTCACAGAAATACTCGAACTTTGTCTTGGCAAGTAGTTTGGTGAAGATATATGCGATTTTCTCATGGATAGGAAGATATTGCATGTATATTGTCTTCCTCTGCACCATGTCTCTAATATAGTGATATTTTATCTCGATGTGTTTTGATCTGTCATGAAACACAGAGTTTTCGGAGAGCTTCACACAGCTCTGGTTATCACAATGAATAGTAGTAGGATCCATCTCATGATCGAATAAGTCAGTCAGAATTTTTCGAAGCCACACTGCTTCGTAGACTGCTACACTCAATGCAATGCACTTTGCCTCTATGGTACTCAATGCTACAGAGCTATGTTTTCTACTACACCAGGAAACCATGGCAGACCCTAAAGTGAAGCAACAACCGGAGGTGTTTTTCCTGTCCATTGCGCTCCCTGCCCAATCTGCATCAGCATATCCCTGCAGGCTCAAGTCTACACTAGAGCCATATCTTAGTCCATAACCAATTGTGCCTCGTAAGTATCTCAATACATGTTTTTTTGTTATCGAGTGTATCTGTCTCGGTTGGCTCATAAACTGGCTAAGCACATTTACTGCATAGCATATATCTGGTATGGTGTT
>JASDQU010258473.1:15903-26173 GCA_032191745.1 Picea mariana | reverse complement strand
TGGGTTTGACAGGTTACTACCACAAGTTTGTTTGGAACTATGGAAGAATAGCATCACCTTTAACGGAATTAACTAAGAAGGATTCATTTTCATAGACTCCAGTGGCAACTCAAGCTTTTGAACAAATTAAAGAGGTGATGTGCAAAGCTCTTGTCTTGACCACACTAGACTTCACAAAAACATTTATTATGGAATGCGATGCCTCAGAAAATGGCATTGGTGTTGTTCTAATGCAAGAAGGAAGGCCCCTTGCTTTTGAAAGTCGGCCAGTCAAGGGAAAGGACTTACACAAACCCATTTATGAGAAGGAAATGATGTCAATACTACATGCATTGAAGTAATGGAGCCTTTACCTAATACATAGGCACTTCAAGGTCAAAACATATCATGATAGTCTTAAATACTTGTTTTACTAAGACTATCTTTAGAAGAACAACAAAAATTGGTGACCAAGATGTTGGGTTATGATTTTGAAATCATTTACAAAAAATGGAAGAAAAGTGTTGTGGCAGATGCACTCTCAAGAAAGGATGAAGATGTTGAGGCCTTTCTCTATGCTATCTCGATCATCCAACCCGATTGGATAATAGAAGCGAGGGATGAATAGAAGAATGCCAAAAACGTGTGGACTCTCATTGAAAGGTTGCAACAGGATTCCGGTGCATCAGATACATTTTCTTGGAAAAATGATTCACTATGGTACAAAGATCACTTATATTTATTAAAGAACTCCCAACTCAAACAAAAGGTACTCTTGGAATTGCACACTACTCCGGTAGGACACTCAGGATTTTTGAAAACCTACCATAGGGTCAAGAAGAAATTTTTTTGGGATGGCCTTAAAATTGGCGTTCAAAGGTTTGTGGCAGAATGTTTGGTTTGCCAACAAAACAAGGTGGAAACAATTAAAACCTCAAGTCTTTTACAACCATTATCCATCCCAAGTCGGCCTTGGTAGGAGGTTTCCATGGATTTCATCGCAGGGTTACCCAAGTCTGAAGGAAAGAGTGTCAACATGGTGATTGTTAATAGACTGATCAAGTGTGCACACTTTTGTGCACTCTCTCATCCTTTCAAAGCCAGTACAGTTTCCATTGCATGCATGAAGATAGTTCAAAAGATACATGGAAGCCCAAAGATTATTGTAAGTAACATAGATCCCATCTTCACTGGACATTTTTGGACATAATTATTTTCTTGTTTGGGAACTCAGTTGGCTCATAGTTCATCTTATCATCCTCAATCTGATGGACAAATCAAGATAGTGAACAAATGTCTGGAAGGCTACCTTCGTTTCTTTGTCTCTGATAAACAAACACAATGGTTCAAGTGGCTATGTAATGTTCCCAAGCCAAATTTTTTTTCGCTTGGAACACTAACTGCTCACTGTTTAACTGATGTGTGTGTGTTTGCTTGCAGTTTACTTTTGAGTTAGGTCTTAGGGCTTATAGTTCAGTTAACAAGCATAGATCTGAAGATATAACAATGGAAATACAAGATATGGCCAACAACACAGGATATGGAACCAAACAACATAGCTCTGACCTTTATTGATATAATAAGCAAGAACCTAATACAATAAGGATGCAAATATGGAATAACATCAGATAGATCAATAGATAAGATATGAGCTGCTACAAAATGTTCCTGATAAGAAGATGCAAGCCTCCAAAGGATGAATACATAATGAAGACCAATACAAGAAGAACCAGGGTCAAGTCCAAACCCCCTGGCTGATGGCACATCCTCCTAAAGAGCTGAGAAGACCCAATATTTCAGCCTAGCTGATGGAAGCCTCCAAATGGCTCCAAACCCTGTAGAATGATAGATCGGGGTGAGCAGAACCCCCTCTTGAAGTCTCAGGCCGAAATTCCAAGAGATGTTCCTCCAAATGTTGAATCCTCAAGTGAAGCTGCACCCTCCTAAATCCCAGCAATGCCCAATAATTCGGCCCTGATGAAGGAGATCTCCAAATGCCCTAAAACTTCCTAGGAAGATAGATCGAGACACTACAAGTCACTAGGTGAAGTCTCAGGGTCAGATCTGAAGTATAACCCCTCCAAACTAAGTAGCCTGAATCTCAATAGCGCCCTCCTTCTCTCCAAATCATGCCAATGCTCTAGGAAATCATCTGACAAGAATAACTCTCTCCAAATGCACTAGAATTGATGATCAAGGCCCTGGAAGAAAAACCCAAGTTTAAGAATGTCCAAAATCCCTGCCAATCTCTTGGATCGAACTTCCTTCAATGAATGGTGTGCCCCTTGCTGAAAACCCTCAAGGGTATGACCTGCAGATGTCCTGGATGAGTGATGATACCTGTAACTGCTGTAGAATGGTGTGGGTGGAGTATTTCATCCCCGAGACCAAGCTTGGAAAAGGTTAGGTGGAATATTTCACCACCGAATTGTTCTCTAGGGTTTGTATTCTCAAAACCCTCAAAACTGTGTACTCAAGAGCCCAAAAGAAATTTGCAATAATAATCCAAGATGCTTGAGAGGTGCGCCCTAGGCTTTCCTTTATACCTCCATTCTATTCCTATGTTGACTTAGTTAACCCTTAGGTTCAACTCCTAACTCAACCTCAAGTGTTCTAATTCTTCAGTGAGTTACTTTTTACCTTTTCAAGTCAACTTAATATTATAATGTTGAGTCTGGTTGACTTTTCCCCCTGCTGCATGAGATTATAATCTAGTGGGGGTGACTAGACTACTAAGTCCCTCCAATCCTCTTCATCAAGAGGTGGGAGACATTACAGTCTCCCCTGCTAGGAATTGCTTGCCCAAAAGCAATTCTGCACCTGTCTCCTGTACCACCTGTTCACTCTCCCAAGTAGCATCCTCAATAGGCAAGTCCTTCCATTTGACTAAGTATTCCTTGATGCTCCTCCTCCTTAGGTTCTTCTCCCGAACCTCCAATACCTCCTCTGGCACCAGTATCAATTGTCCTTCCTCATCTAAGAGTGGCAATACCTCAAGTGGAGTGATATGTTGGCCTATGGCCCTCTTCAAGCATGACACATGGAGGACGTTGTGTATCTTACTGCCCTGTGGAAGACCGAGCTCATAAGCCATGACCCCTACTTTTCTATTGACCCTGTAGCGCCCAAAGAATCGTGGTTGGAGCTTTTCTTCTCTACTTCTCATGATCAAAGCCTGTTTGTACGGTTGGAGCCTTAAGTAGACCAGGTCACCAACCTCAAAAGTACGCTCTATCATGTTCTTGTCTGCCTAGACCTTTTGCTGATTCTGTGCACTTTGTAGGTGATCTTTAAGTTCTCTGAGTATGTCCTGACTCTGCTGCACCCAATCCTGTACCATCAGAGCTCTGCTATCACCAAAGGCAATCTCTACAAAGGAGAGAGGATCATAATTGTACAAGGCCCTGAATGGAGTCATACCAATGGGCATATGATAAGTGGTGTTGTAACAATATTCCCCCAGGTGTAGCCACCTAACCCATGCCTTCTGCTGCCCCGCTACATAATTTTTGAGGTAGCCTTCCACCCACTTGTTGACTATTTCAGTTTTCTCATCAGTCTGAGGGTGGTAACTGGTGTTAGGGTTCAAGGCCGTACCCACCAACCTGAATAATTCCTTCCAAAAGGTGCGCATAAATTGGTTATCCCTGTCACTAACAATGGTCTTGGGTAAACCATGTAGTCTGAAGATTTCCCTGAAGAATAAATCTGCAACCTGTGTTGCACTGAATTCTGTGGCAATGGAGAAGAAGTGTGCAAATTTATTTAACCTATTCACCACCACAAAAATACAATCTTTCCCCTATGCCCTTGGCAATGCTGTGATGAAGTCCATAGATATGATTTGCCATTTGTGCTCTCGGATGGGTAGAGGTTGTAACAGTCTTGCTGGATGTGTATGCTCATCCTTTTTTTTCCTGGCAAGTAGTGCACTCCTTGATGTGGCGCACTACATCTTCTTTGAAACCTTTCCATGAAAACCTTTCTCTCACCTGCTTGTATGTTTTGACAATTCCTTGGTGCCCTGCCACCGGTGAATCACGACATGCTTGCAATACCTTGGCCTTAAAGGCTGACTCAGGAACCAAGAAAATTCAGCCCTTGTAGTAGATGACGTCATTTATGATTATGAAGTTGTCATCCTGTATTTGCCCATCCATCAATTGACAAGCGAACTGGTTTTTTGAGTATTCTACCAAGAGGTGGGCCTTCCAGTCAACTGAAATATTGGTCATAGCATAAACTGATGGCCTTCTAGATAATGCATCTGCCACTACGTTATTCTTCCCCTTGACAAATTCAATGTCAAAATCATAGGCCTGTATTTTGCTAACCCACTTCTGCTGCCTCTCATTTAAGTCATTTCATTCCAAAAATTACTTAAGGCTGTTGTGATCTAATCTCACTACAAATCTTGCTCCTACCAAGTATTGTCTAAATTTGGCCAACATTTCTTTATCATAGATAGTGTAGAGAAGCTCAGGGCCCCTCAACTTTTGGCTCTCATAGACAAGGGGGTGCCTATTCTACATAAGCACAGCCCTAATGCCCTCTCTAGAGGTATCACACTCCAATGTGAAGGGTTGGTCGAAATATGGTAGGGATAAAACTGGACATGTGCTCATTACCTTTTTCATTTTTTCAAATGTCAATTGTGCCTCTGAACTCCATTTGAAATCCCCTTTCTTGGTCAAATCAGTCAAGGGTGCACAAAGCTGTGAGAAACCCTTGACGAATCTCTTGTAATAGCAACAAATGCCAAGAAATCCCCTCAACTCTGTAAGGGTCTTAGGTGTGGGCCAGTCATGTATGGCTTGGATCTTCTCTTGGTGTACCTGTACCCCTTTTACTCCAATGATGTGTCCCAAGTAGAGGACCTTTGTCATTCCAAATTCATATTTGGACTCCTTGGCATACAAGGATTGGTCCTCCATGATGGCTAGAATCTGTTCCACGTGCTAAAGATGTTCCTCCCAAGTCATGCTATAGATCAACAAGTCATCAAAAAACACAAGGAGGTGCTTCCTCAACTGCTAGTTGAAGACGTGATTTATGCAAGATTGAAATGTGGCTGGCGCATTAGTCAATCCAAATGGCATCACTAGGAATTCATAGTGGCCGTAGTGACATTTGAAGGCAGTCTTGGGGACGTCCAACTCCCTCATTTTGATATGATGATAGCCAGAGCGCAAGTCAATCTTGGTGAAGTAAACAACCCCATGAAGCTCATCCAATATCTCATCAATCCTCGAAATGGGGTACCTGTTCTTAATTGTCTTCTTGTTTAGTGCCCTGTAATCAATGCACATGCACATGGTTCCATCCTTCTTCTTTACTAGTACCACTAAGGATGCCAAAGGGTTGGAACTCGGTCTAATATGACCCATGTCTAACAGTTCTTTGATAGCCTTCTCTACCTCGTCTTTGTACTTCTTTGGGTGTCTATCGGGCGTGGTGATGACTTGTTTAGATCCCTCTTCCAGCTCAATGATATGCTCAAACCCCCTATCCGGAGGTGCTCCTGATGGAATGGGTCCAAACACCTTGCTATGTTTGTCAATGATTCTCTAAATCTCTGATGCATAGTGAACCTTTCCCTTCTTGTCCACACGTACTGAAATCCTACACTCAGCAGCATATACAATGTCCTCTCTTCTGAAAATGGCCTCCATGCACTTTGTTGTAACTACTCTAGCTGTGTTTCCAGACATGCCCCTGAGAATTACCTTTTTCCCACTCTCTTCGGTGAAAGACATCTCCATGGTTTTGTAGTTGGTGGTGATTGGTCCCAATGTACTAAGACACTGAACTCCAAGGATGATGTTTGTATCTGGGAGGTCCATCACATAGAAGTCCTGTGCTAAGTCATGTCTACCCAGTGTAAGCTTCATCCTTGGAATATATCTGTTATAGGGAATGGTGCTTCCTCCTATTACGCCCACCTTGAATCCTTCAAATTCAACTGTGGGTATGTGCCTCCTCTGTAGTAGTGTTGAGTCAATGAAGTTGTGAGAAGCACCCCCATCATTGAGAACCGAAACCTTTTGTCCCTGCAGTACCCCTCTCATCCCGAAAGTGTTATACTTGGGTACCCCATTGATGGATGCTAACATAGCCTTCTCTTTTGGTGTCATGCCGTGACCTGGAGCTTCTTCTTCAATAGTTTTGGGTAGGTGGCCGAGATCTTCATCCTCTTCATGGTCTGAAGTAACCTCAATGTAGTGGGCCTTGCCTCTACCCATGCACTTGTCGAATGGATCCGAAGGATCTTTGCATGTATAGCATAACTTCTTTCTTCTTAGTTCCCTCCTTGTGTTCTCATCCATCCTACCTCTTCCCCTATCAAACCCCCTTGGGTCTCTTCCTCCTGGATTCATGGGAGGCCTTTGGTCTCTTCCTCCTGTGTTTAGAGGTGGTCTAGGCATAAAGTTAGGTTTCGCTGCTGGGCCTAGATCTCTAGTCCTCCATATAACATTCTGCAAATTGGTAGGCTTGAAAGACTTAACCCAACCCTTTAAGGGTTCCATCAAACCCTCTGTGAAAAGAATCATGCGTCTTGACTGTGACACGTCCTGTACCATGACTGCTATCCTCTGAAACTCCTCAATATACATCTCAGGTGATCTTGTTTGTTTGAGTTGAGTGAGTTCCCTGAAATGGAGTTTTGGATTCCCCTTGTCAAATATGTCAATGAGTCTCTATATAAACTCTGTGTAAGCCATTATTTGATTGTGGCCAAGTGTGGTTAACCCATGGTACCACCAGTCATGAGCTTTTCCCTCCACGTACATGGTGGCAAACTTGATGGCATCCATCTCTCTCATTGGGCTAAGATGCAGGTAAGTATAGTTTTTACACCCAAGCCTGTGAAGTCATCTTGGGAGACCCATCAAAATAGGGAATCTCCATTTTTCCAGCCCTGCGCTCTAACTCATAGTTGCTCCCGTGGTACGACTTGGGTTTGTCCCTAATTTTGAACCCACAATACTGATCCAATGTCATCTGTCTTTGGACTACTATGCTTCGTGAGTTATATTCCCTGACATACTGTGCAAAACTATCCTCCATTTCGTCTTGGAATTCTAGTTGTGTTTGTTCATCCAAAAACGAAGGTAGATAGGGCCTATATGAGTGGTCCTGCTGTGTGTCTGTACCTGTAGTGCTCCCCTTCCACGGCTTTGTCCCTCATTATGATAATAGGGAACATGCTCTTGCTGATGTCTATTCCCGCCATGAGATCCACTAGCTTCCCTGTTGGCATAAGATTCTAGACCTTTTCCCCCATGAGTCATCTGCATCAAAAGACGTGATATCAACTCTTGACTATCACTTACCTTTTTCAAGGTTTTTTCCATCTCTGTTTGTCCCCTACATACTGTCTTTTGGTTTTCCTGCAGGTGATGTACAAGTTTACTCTGTGACACCTCTGTGGAATGTTGTAAGTCCCTAGTGATTCCTGCTAGAATTTGTGGCTCACTGTCCTCACATGACCCTTCCATTTCGGTCTTTGCCTCACTTGTTTGTTTCCTTCTTCTGCCAATATAAATGCCACTGAACTTCTGCATGCGCTAACCCTCATAGGATGGGAGGATCAATGCTCTGATACCACTGTAATATTCCCAAGCCAATTTTTTCGCTTGGAACACTAACTGCTCACTGTTTAACTGATGTGTGTGTGTTTGCTTGCAGGTTTACTTCTGAGTTAGGTCTTAGGGTTTATAGTTCAGTTAACAAGCATAGATAGATATTACCCTTGTCTGAAGGGGAGGGGAATGTTAAGCCCTAAATAGTGGCATATTACCCTTTAATTGGGGCATATTACATTAATATTGTTATTTTATTTATGTCGGATTGGGTCCATTAGTTGTAATTGTACCTCCTAGTCTCCTATATATACCAAGGAGACTTTTTCATTTGGAATCATCTTGTGTTTGTAAATTTATGTGGTGTATAAGGCTTCAAATCAAAATAGTATAGATATTTCTATGGCCTAGTGATTTCTAGACCCAACTTCTCCATCACGGCTAGGGGCATCAAGGAATAGGAAACTCCTTAATCATATAGGCAGTTGTGAAGGTGAAAGTCCTGATGTCCCAGTGTAATGTAGAACAATGGAGTGAGTAGGTCGTGGTCATCCATAGGGTTTTCACATTTTTAGGCACATTATCAGAGAGTTTGATCAAGTCATCCTAGAGAGGAGGTTCATCACTCATGGTCATCACATTCATTTTCCTAGCCGAGGCTCTATCTAGGGTGGAAAATGGTTTGGGAGGTTGCCCCCTCGAAGATGCTTATTATCTGAAGTTCTCTCTTTGTCAAGGCATTAAGTACTTATTCTGAGGTTTTTTATGCTACTTTGATATTTGGTTCTTAACACCTTGAGGAGGAGGGAGGAGGTAAGGGACAAGATCAGGTCTAGAGAAAGTATATTTTCGAATACCCAAAACATGTTGCTACATCATCTAAAAGTCCTTGCCAAAATCCCCAAAATGAAAATGTTGTTGCTCTGCAGTATGAGTCTTTGACTGCTCTGGGATGGCCACGTCCTGGTGTCTATCTAAATCTGAGGACTAAGGTGGCTGAAAATTCTTATGGCATGAATCTGCATTCCCAAAAGGATATGCATCACAACTCCTAAGGGATGACTGAAAATCACCCTAAGCATGCTGCAACAAATCATCCTTGAATGGATGGAACAAATCTGTGACCATATCATCATCAGGTTTCCAAACACCTGAATCATATATGCATGAAGACCAATTCTCTAAAGATGAAACAAACCATGTCCCATATATGCCTCCCAATATGTATAAAAACATCTATATGGTCATCAAAAACATCAGAGAGTTCCAACATAAGACCATCTGTATCACTGAAATTGACCATATGTTTGTCTTCATGTGTAGGAGGAACAGAGGTTGGGGAAACTTCAACTAGATCTTCAATGTGAAGGGCTTCATGGGAGTCTTCTTTGTCAATATATCCTCTATTATTTAGACTAATTCCTTCTTGAGCTTCATGTGCAAGAGGACAGTAAGACTAAATGAGCTCACCTTCATCAAGCGGGAGAAGAAAGACCAATGTCTGATCAAGGTCCTCAAAATGTTGCACTTTGTCAGAATCTTTCCTTCTCTTATTGCCACCCCCTTTTATGGACATTCCGCTCCAATGTCTCTTCATCAAAAAGGGATTAACCCTCAATGTAGAGCGCTTTGTTTGCTTTTTACAGAAAAGAATAAAATAAAATCTCTCGTTCTTCTCGTCATTGTGGAATTTCTCTCCAGTAGGTGATGTTTTTTGAAGATCCTGCACTTGCTTGGAGTCTTCCTCTTTGTAGAGATGTCCTTCAAACAAAATCACCCTCAAATGCTCAATTAGATCCAAAAAAAACATCCTTTCTTGAAAAGCATCCTCAAGGTCCTGAACCATATCATCAAATTGTTGGGACTTCATTCCAAAATGTGTAAGGAAGTCTCGGATGAAGATAGTTAAGTCCTTGGAGACGCAAGTATGCTTGATCAAATTCCTCTATTTCTTATCCAAGGATGCCAAGAACAACTGCGTTTGAACATCATCCTAGGGTATTTGATACCAATAAATGTATTCAGTAAACTCGACAACGTGTGCAACGGCCGAACACAGGTTACCATCAAACTTTGGGATATCATCCCTCCTTTTTAGGAGGTGTTCATCATATATCTCCATGGTTTGCTAGTGGAGTTGCCAGATGAGCTCAAGGCCTTTTGAATATGGGGAGGGTATCTTCCTTCAATGGAGTCGCCAGATGAACTCTATAGTAAGTTCATCGAGAATGGAAAGGGAACTTCCCTCAAATGGAATTGCCAGGCAAGCTATGGTGAAGGCTTTGGGAAAATATTGTCAAAATGTCGTTAGGGCTCGAAAGAGGATTCAAAATCCTCCTCGACAACTGCACCAAAATGTTATTGCACAGATTTTAGGCTAGGAAAATCCCGACCCAATCCATAAGAGTGAGAAAACAATGGGAGTAACTACCCATTGCCACCTTAGATAGATACTCCCCTTGCTTTAGTGATCATCAGTAACCGCAAGGGGGGAATCCTGGTGAACCTAAGGGGATTGAGATGGAAAGTTGTACAATGACCAGTGAAACCCCTATAGGTCATGTTTGGAAGTGGAAAGAGGCTTGGAGAAGAGTCTTTTTTATGAAGGGAGGTTTCCAAAGTGTTGTGTACTGCAACACAATGTTAAACCTGCCTAGAACAAGACAAATGATCGAGATACAAGCCAAATAATCAAGGGGACAAGAAAG
>JASDQU010258473.1:0-12432 GCA_032191745.1 Picea mariana | reverse complement strand
TATATATATATATATATATATATATATATATACTGTTGTGATTTAGGACAACAAGCTTTCATTTGCTTGTCCTCTTGATTATTTGGCTTGTATCTCGATCATTTGTCTTGTTCTAGGAAGGTTTAATGTTGTCTTGCAAGTACACAAAACTTTGGAAACCTCCCTTCATCGACAAGACTCTTCTCCAAGCCTCTTTCCACTTACAAACTTGACCTATAGGTGTTTCACTGATCATTCAATCCCCCTAGGGTCACCGATATTCCCCCTTTGTGGTTACTTATCATCACTAAAGCGAGGGGAGTATATATCTAAGGTGACAATGAATAGTTACTCCCATAGTTGTCTCACTCTTGTGGATTGACAGGCTGCCCCAAAAAATCATAAAGGAAACCCATGTGGTGAGATGGGGTGAAGAAGGAACACCATCTAATCAATAAGGATCCCAAAGAAACTAGACCCATCAAGACATCAATATAATGGGCCTCAACCTTAGAAAACATGGAAGTATCACAACAAGGATAAAAGATGACGAGGACATCTCCTTCAAATGAGAACCAACTGAATTAGTCTCAATTATTGGATCCAATACAAACGACCTCACCCAAGGAAGCAATAACAGGATTGGCCCTACTGAAAATTTGTCGAGTAGACGCAAATGCATAATCCACAAGAAGGAACGAGAAATATGGGTTGACGTGGTAGAAGAAGAGGAAGAGACCTTGGGAGGTCTAAACATCACCCTCTCTAGACAAGAAGACAATAATGCATCGTAACTTGAATACAACAAGTTGCAAGAACTAGCCACACGATTTCAAAATTGAAAAGAGGAATGAATGACAATTTCCAAGAAGACAAAGAGCCAACTACCCCAATGGACGTTGACCTACATGATGCAAAAGTACCACTAAAATTTATTTTAATATGTATTGATTTTTTACACTGTTATGTTCACAATTTATCCAAATTTACTCCCCTCAAATAAGAAACAGAAGAAACTTTGAAAGAAAAAATAAAAATCACTCCCTAACAATCCTTATGCCCTACCAAAGTCAAGGATTCCTCTAGATACATGAATCCATTATGAAATTTTGTACTTCTTCTCTAACTAAATAGTCACAAATTTTTGACTCAATACAATTTAACCATTTCAATTAAAAAAAACATAGGTCCATGCCTTATATATGTTTTTAAGGACATCTAACCCCTATATTTTAAAACAACGGGGCATTGCAATAACGTCACAATGTAAAATGACCATGACCTTAAGAATGTGGCTCGCCACCCACTCAGTTTGGTCTAGCAACAAGCAAAGAGAGGTGATCAGGCTTGTCTTTACATGAACATCGGGATTCAAAACTTCTTGAGTGGGTGTGAATGAGGCTTGATGGAAGCCCTGTGTGTTTTTAATAGCATATCTATGTCCCCCATAGCATGAAAACCTAGCCAAAAGGGAAACTATAAGTTTCTATAAGCAGTACTTCCCCTTCTAAAAAAAGAATGTGCCTTTTCCATAACAACCTACAAACAAATCCTTCCAAAGGTCCTCCCCCTCAATACTGCAAACAATCCATTTGTTTCCAAGATCTTCTCGTATGTAAGGAATTAAGATGCCAATCAAACTTAGGCTACATTCTTATTTGGATAGAATGCTACATGCCAAGGAAACATGGGAGGCATCTCTGTCCATAGTATCCAATTTACCAAAAGACCACTATGGAACACAATAGGAAATGTAATGAATATGACTAACTTGTAAAATCCTATTGTTGATAATAAGTTTACATATGAATAAAAGGTCTTCAAACTACGACCACTCAATCTTATTAGATTGTATTTTATCTAAGCACCAACCCCACATGGAGGAGGGAGAGAGACCAATACCAAAATGTATGCCAAGGTACCTAACAATTTTTCTAGGATGAATATATTTCCATGCACAATGGATCCAATTTCAAGGGTCCTAACCACGACCAAAATTCATTCTTAATCTCACTAACCACAACCCATGAGGGCACACAAAAGGTGTCTAGACAAGCTAAGGTGAATTCCATTGAACTTAGATCAAGATGAAAAAATAACTAAATTAAACTAAGGATAACAAAAGAGACAAGCATGGAATGGGTAACAATTACATAAGATTGGGTCACCTTCCAAAAAATCATCTAGAGCATGTTGTAGCACAAAAGAACAAATTTGCATGCTACACATTGCCCCCATGGTAGGGGAAACATGTTATGGTGAGAGAAGGCATGGTTGAATACATGTCAAACAAATGTAGGCTAATTTTATGCTTATAAGCCATAAGTAAACTAAGTTATAAAAGTAAAAAGGATTGAGAAAATGCTCTCAAGAGATATGAAATCCATCAAGAGATATGAAATCCAAAGACTAGCTGCAAGAAGAAAAATAAGAAAATGACTAAATATAAAGTCAGCAAACTTTCAATCTAATAGTAGGAAGCATTTAAGTAAACAAGCGGTGTGTGTTGAAGTAAACAAGCAATCAATGTTAAAGTAAACAAGCAACATAGGTAAAAAAAATAACATAATCGGCTTATGAATCACACCTACACAAATCCATGGGAAACTTTTCCACAAGGTATATTCAGTCGTTGAGTTCGCCCCCCTTGGAAGGTAACATTGTTTTGTGACCTAAAAAATGTGTCCAAGGTGCATCATACAAAATGGTTAGTTTTAAGGTAAAGGGGCATAGAAGATGTATAGGAAGGAAAAGGAGGGGATATTTGATTATGTTCTTGGTAACCAATCCAACGAGTTTCCAAAAGTTTGTAGGAGGTGATTTATGAAATCTTGTAAGAGGGCATAGGGAAGATACTCTGTGAGTTCCTACAAAAGGACTTGTTTGAGAGTGACTCGCTAGGAGGTCACATGGCCAGAGCTAGTGCAAGGGAAACTCTTGAGGAAGGTATCTATGAAGGTCTTGTGCATGAGTGTGTTTCCCCCTATGAAATTCTTAGGAGCCTATGCAAGAGGTAAGATAACAAGTTTGAAATAGTGTTGAAACAAACTTCAATTTATCCCAATTTGTCACTAGGTTTTCTCTAGTTTTTCAAGCCTGGGTTTATGCTTTCCATTTCTTTTTTATCTTTTCCTAATTTTCTCGATTTCCCTATTTGATGAGCCCCGTCGATTTTTTGTCAATGTCAAGTTTTGCAACACTAGTTTGAACACATCTTAGAGTGTGAGTGAAAAGTAGATCATTTGAATACCAATAATGAGGCTAATTATCTTACTCCACTTTTTCTTCCTTCACGAAAGGGGTGAGGGCAAGGGCAAGCACACTAGGGAAATTAGAAAAAGGAATAAACATATCCTCACTATGGGTTACTAGTAAACCAAGGCCCATAGGAAAGCATAAAATATTTATTGAAAAACAACTTGATAGGAGAAGTAAAGGAGAGATTGGACTAACAAGAGTCAAATAGACGTTGAGAGGACAAGAGGCCATAGAGGAGGGTTGAGAAGCCATAGATAAGTTGGAAAAAGGATAAAAGGGAAGAAGAGAAGCCAAAAGGAGGGCTAAGAGATTGAAAAGTTGACCATGAGGGAAAAAGGTGAACCTGAAGATTAAAAATGAGGCCACAAGGAAAAAATGAAAGGGGAGAAGGTTAATGGAAGAAAGGGAAGTCATTATTCCCTCAGGTTGTTTGAGATAAAACTTTAAGGAAGAAAACAAAGGATTTGTCACAAAAAAGTGGACAAAAGTCTCACAGAAATGTGCTCTTAACTTTTAAGGAACCAAAGGCGACTACAAGAAGCATATGTGACTAATTAGGGCATGGAAACTAAAGAAAGGAGGATTTCCAATGAGGATTCAAAGGCCAGAACAATGAATCACAACTTTAAACAAAAGAAACAACAAGCCAAAGCAAGCTTTGACAAACAAAAACCATGAACACACTGTAAATGGTAGCCAATCATGGAAGAGGCTACTTACAAGGTGATGCCAAGAGTGGGAAATGCTACAAATGTGAGGGTGCATGGTTGTGACAACCAAGCAAGAGGGCTATGAGGCAATAGGGAGGCCAAGAATAGGATGAGTAGGAGTGGGAAAGTCAAAAGGAGCGTTAATAGGACAAAAAGTGGGTTGTGATGATGAAATATGGGTTGAGAGTTTGAAAGTAAGGCCACTAGGAAAAAAAACAAGCTAAAATTCGATAGGTAGCAATTTGAACACTACACCCCTGGGTTTTTTGAGTAGACCTTTAAGGAAGAAACCAAAGGAATTTTCTTCAAAATAAATGAAAATGGAAAAAAGGGGAAAGAAAACTTGCTCTCAAGGACTAGGAGGCAACTACAAGAAACTTCAGTGACAAATAAGGGGAAATGAAGCTAAATAAAGGAGTCTTTCCAGCGAGGTACTAAGGGAAAGAAGAGTCGAGTGCAACATGAAACGAAAGAAACAAAGGACCAAAGGACCATCTGACAACCATATACTATAGAAACATTGTAGATGGTAGAAGGGAATGAATAATGGACAAGGCTACCTGTGAGGGAAGTTGAGAGTAGATACACGGTCCCCAAATGATAAGGAATAAGAGGGACTCTTGCCCAAGAGGATCAAACATAGATTCAAGAGAGAAGCCACAAAGGGTTGAAGATATACTCAAGGTTTCACCAATGTAAAAGTTACAAGGGGGGTTCATTGTTGAAAAGGAAGGGTAAAGGAAGTGGAAAGAAGGAGAGGAAGGTGGGGAGGAGAACTATCACATGGAAAAAAATAATTGGGGTGGGGGAGGAAGAAGGGATCTTCCTCTATGGAATAATAAATCCAACGCACATATAGTACATTTAACCCATGAGGAACCACCAAACCAATGAATAAGCATAGGGACTCAATGTGTTGCCATAATGGAGCAACTAAAACCAAATTTAGTTCAATAACTAAACTATTTGTCACAAAACAAAGGAAGTGGATGACTCATGATCTAGCTTGAGCTAGATAGGGCCCAAGGATAAGCTTGGAAAAAGGCAAGGATAGGCCAAGACAGGGTCCAACGATAAATTTGGGAAAAGACAAAGATGTGCATAAAAGAGAGATTTTGATAGTCTTGGTTGTTAGAATTGTGCTTGTTTTAGTGGATTATGACTCATGCTTTACATGTTTGGAATTTTTTATTGTGAAATAAAATAAAATGGTTTACTTATCCAATTCCTTTCACATGAGCTTACTTGGCCTATTTATACTAATGAATGAATTGACGAAGATAAATTCTTTCACGTTCACTAACAAATCTCAAAACAAAATTGGTTCCTTAAACAATTATCTTTGGTGAAAGTAATGGTAGTATCATTTCATGCAAGGAAATTGTTCTCCCTTTGCAAAATGTAAATAATTAAGATGTGAAAATAAGTAAGGGAGAGATGGCTTGTTGTAAATTGATTTTCTTAATCCAAATAATAGGCACTCATAGAAAAAAAATAAACAAAGGAGAAGGGACCTCCTATGCACCTGTGTTTGTGATGGTGAGCTAAGAAAAAGAATGAGTCTCTCCAAACTCCATAAAATTATTGCAAGGAAAACGAAATGTTAAGCTATGATAAAGAAAGCATAATAAAATGAAATCCTAGATCTAAGTCGAGCAATTAAAACAAAGAATGAAAATCCCTAAACTGCTTGCAAAATTGTAGGTATGAAACCTCCAACCTGTAATGTGCTTGTGCTTGTCCTCCCTCCACGTTGTTCCATCAAAACAAAGAATGAGAATCCCCAAAGTGCCTGCAAAATTGTAGGTATTGAACCTTCAACTTGTAATGTGCTTTTCCTCCCTCCACGTTGCTCCATGACGCAAACCAAGAGAAGGAGATGAAAATGGGAAAATGTGGGGCAAGTGGCAAAGGGAGCCAAAGTAAAGTGGCAATGAGAGAGGCATTGGCATGGTGAAACAATCCAAGGTTTTAAACCATGAACAAGGGGATAAGGGTGAGAACCATAATTAAACCTCAATGAATGGAGGATTTTCACTTTTGTGGAAAGAAACCATGGGCATGGCCCTAAGCAAATGGTGGATACATGGATTCCTGTAATGGAAGCCATTACTTCCCTCCTCTTTATTGATGTTTTTAGATTTAAAGACCATCATGACTATTTTTAAACTTATTGTCAATTACTCACAGCCTTCACTCAAACTTCCAATGTATAATGGCCTCAATGATATCCTTGCTTGGTTGTTGCTCTGACCTCATTCCCTTAATGCATGATAGCACCACTATACCCACCATTGCTAAGTTTTTTCATCATACTATTGTTCTTTCCTAGTTTCACACTTGAATTTAGCACCAAAATAAACCTCTAAAAACCATCTTTGTGTCAACAACAATTTATATAGATAGCATTCTTATGTTTAACGGATGGGTGACTTTGACAAAATATTTTCACTCTTGAAACCCTAAGACTTTTCTTTATTCCTTTTCATAAATAATTGTAGCAAATTAAATTCAATAATCAATATGATCATAGTACAAAATTGATTAAAATATTTTCACTCTTGAAACCCTAAGACTTTTCTTTATTCCTCTTCATAAATAATTGTAGCAAATTAAAATTCAATAATCAATATGATCATAGTACAAAATTGATTAAGTCATAGGGCTATGTATTGATCTCTCTATGGTACCTAAACAACTTCAATAAGTTTTTGTCAACCAATTTTTTCCTCAGTGGAACACAATACCTCGAAAAAAGGGAGAATATCAAGCAATCGTATTGTAGAGAGTCGTTAGAGGTTATTCTCCTCTTATGAAGCAAACAAATGGATTTCCCATCTCAAATGCTATGTTACTAGTAGGATCTACAACCCTTGATTGGGATTGGGAATTTACAACCTTGAATTTAGACATGTGACACACGTGTCATCATTAGACATCGCCTAGATTTTGGTTCATGCAACATGTAAGCAAATGGAGTTATCAAATTTAAAAAAAAAGATCTTATGATAACAACATCAATTTATGTTATTTTTTGTATCGTGTCATTATTTCTTTATGCATATGCATCCATGTAATCTTACTCCAATGTATAGTTGTTTGTGGTCAACGCATTTACATTTAGTGTCATCTTACTCTATAGTATAGGCTATTTATAGGCTATTTGTAGTCATTTACAAAATTGTCTAGAATTACTACACTAAAACCATTATACTTATTCTCTAATAAGTTGATAGTGTTTAAGCAAATATGATGTTTAACCAACTTTTGAGCATGGTTATACCTATGTATAAAAATGTAATAGTTCAACAAAGAAGTCATTTTGCATATACTCCATTCAGGTACTAATTCAAAATTTGACTTAGTTTAGGTTAGCCTTAGTAACCATAAACTACATTATCTATATAATATGTATGCCTTGGTGACATCTTGCAATTAACATTTGTTATGACTCATAATCAATGTAAATTCATAAGCTTAAACTAACTAAACTCCAACACAACCATAACTTGAAAGCTATGTCACACTTCAATATATCATCTACTTTCCAAGGATTTGCATATTCTACATCTACCTATCTTCATAGACTTTACCAATCAAATAGCAGAGGGGGGTCCCTTGTCCCACAAACAAGGGGATCCCATACACCAATTTGATGTGCTTGCTTGGCCGTGACTTTAAAAATAGATGATTATTATTATTATTATTATTATTATATATATATAATTTAATTGTTCTAAAAACCAATAAAACTTAAAATTAAATATTATATATATGTATATAATTTTGTGTTTTCTTTAAATATTATTTCTCTCAAACTTACCAAAAAAAACAGGAAAAAATAAGAAACTAGAATGACTTTTTAAAACAATTAAATGGTTATGAGTTTAATTTTTATTGGGTGTTGTGATATAGGTACCTTACTAGACACCCTATTAGACCTGCTTTAAAATGTTGATTAAAAATCCATATACACATGAAAAAGTTATAAGCTACACAATTGAATATTAAAAAAAATTATAATTAAAAAATCATTTATATTCCATATGAGAAATCATACACAATATCGTAATAAACTTAATCATTTGATGTCATATATATTTATTAATTTTATATTTAACCAAATTGACCATGCCCTTCATAATGAATGAGCTATTTTTATTATTATAATCTTTTTGAATGAGCTATTTTATTATTATAATATTTTTAGGTGTTTTTCCAAACTCTAAAAGCTGCAATCTTGGCGTGCCAAATTTAGAAAGGCAATTTAGGGTTTTAATTAAAAAGGTTTTGGGCTTCTGAGTTTTTAATGAAAGATGCTTAAAGTGTTGACTTGGACAATGCCTCTCACAGCCGTTTTAGTTAAGGCTTAGACCACACCCCTCACACCTTATTTATTCGACCCTCACACCGACATACACATCACAACTCTTTAAAAAACAAATTAAATGTCAAAACCATATCATATCTAAAACAGATGGCTGACAAGACATTAATGGTAACGTTGGAGATCACGGATTAATATTTGCAAAACACGAAAAACGATATCATATCTAAAACAGATGGCTGACAAGACATTAATGGTAACGTTGGAGATCACGGATTAATATTTGCAAAACACGAAAAACGAAAATGGCACACCTGCATCGAGTGGAAAGGTTGTACGGTGTACCGGCTAAGGCTGTGAGTTGATGCTGTACCGACCATAACTTCTGTAATTAACCACACAGCGACCATAACTTCTGCAATTAACCACACAGCGACCAAATTTACATCTACATTCTGGCAGGAGATTGAATGTATTCTTCATCTTCTATGTTTCTCCGTATCATCTGAAGAATCCAGGCGGTATACAAATTCTGAAGAATCCAGACGGTATACAAACGTGTGTCTCACTGAATTCATCTGAAGAATCCAGGCGGTATACAAATTCTGAAGAATCCAGACGGTATACAAACGTGTGTCTCACTGAATTACGGTTTTAAAGATAAATTCATTACACGGGCGATGGGTTGCACTTTCACGTTGTCAACCTGCAATATTTAATAATCGTAAGCTTTAATAGAAATAATTGGAACTTTTTAATGTTGTTTGGATCATAAATATATAAAATTGAATTTATTCGGTTTGCGGTTTTGATTATACAATAATGTGTATTGTTGGAACATCTCCCTTCTGAATTATGTAGAGAATATAGCTTTTTCGGAATCAATGTAATGTCTCTGAATTAATTCGATTTTTTTTTATAAATGTTTTTAAATTCTTCCATAATATAAAATACAGTGATACGGAAGGTTTATAACTTTATTGTTTTTATACACCCGTTATTAAAGTTTTAAAAAAAAATTAACATAACAAATAAACTTATATATAATATATTAATCATTAATATTTATATTTTAATTTAAATGTTTATATGAATTTAAATTTTTTTAATTATTTAAAATATTGAAAAGATAAATTAATATTTAAAATTTGATAAGAATTATTTTTATTGAGAAAATTTTATGAAACCACCAACTAGTTACAGACATTATACGTTCCACCCAACCATAAACCTTGCTGCTCTAGCTCTCTTTGCAACAGGTCACCCCCAAGATGGGGCTATGACTCAACTAAGGCAAAGGATACTTGAACCAACTAGGTCTATAGTTAGTATAGAAAGTGTCTAGGTCAAGGTACCAAACTTTTGCATTAATTCCAACCAACAAACTCACATTTCCCTTATCCTTCACAACCTTATGAAGTGTACCCCCTTCTTTGTTTTGCAGTCCTGAGTGTTGTCCCACTTCCCTTATGAGGCTCCAACATAGGCTAGAATTGAAGTCTTAGAGTTGTGGCTCTATGAAATCTAGCTTCCATAATGGACTTTCCAGGCACACTCCAGGCCTCACACACTGGGAAATATTACCCACAAAATTCTCTCTCTAGGTCTCCAATGTTCCCCAAGGATAATTTTCCACCCAAATACACTAAGGATTCACAAGGTAACAAGGTCTCTAGCTTTTCTAATCTCACTCCCAAAATACCAGAGAATGAATGGAAAAGAACAATGATAAGAATGATGGCTTTTACACTATCCCATAACTTTAAATATACATGTCTCTCTCTTAACAAGTGGCACTCAAGGACCACATTCTGCTCACTTGGGAACTCGTTCCCCTTATATTGGAACTTAGGATAAAACATATAAAGCTATGGCTTAGGACTTAGGAATATTATATTATTTCTTTGGCTTATCCCCTTTTGTTAATACCTTATCCTCCTTTCCCTCTTATGGATTCCTATCCCCCCATACTCTTTTTTCTGACTTGGTTTGCAACAATGATGCATTTTATTAATTCAATTCTATGTGAAGACTACATTATAGGTTTGTTGTCCTTTGATCATCAAAATCTCTCCAACCCAAAAGCATTACAGACACTTCAACTCAAAAACATATTGGCTCACTATCATGTATATCACATGTACATGTTTACAACTTGGGGATCAAGTTCAAGTATTATAGTGGATGAAATAATGGGGGCTACAACAAGGTGAATTGATGCAGCCACAATGGATGAATTAATGGGGGTGACAATAGGGTGGATTGGTGCAAGAACAGTGGATGCAACAATGGGGGCTACAATAAGGTGGATCAGTGTGTGGTGGATGGGTGCAAAAATTGTGGATGGATGGGATGGAATAGGTAGTGGGGGTGGGCAGAGATAAACCCACACGAGTTGTAGGAAGTACCTTGGGGGGTGATAGAATCCCATGTGTAGGGGTAGGGTGGCCAAGGAATGGACTTTCCCTATATCCTAGGAAAAAATAGGTGCCAGTATGAGGGATGGGGAAAGGGGGTAGTGGTGACTGCACAAAGAATGGATCATCCTACATACACACTTGTAATATTTTTATTAGTACAAAAACATGAAATTCAATCAAAATAAGATAAAAAATTCACATTAAAACAAAATTTAACTCGACATATGATACTTAGGAATGGGGTAATATAGCCATCATAGGTGGACATGTTTCAATGCTCTAAAAAACTACAACCTATAGAAACACAACAACATTATAATTGATTTCTCATAAATAAATTGAACATTTGCAAAACATCAAATTTATAAATCCCACTAAGTTGAAGATTTGAAAAACATCAAAACATGAAATTTGGTTTCTAGTGCACATGCAAAAACAACCCAAGGAAGAGAATCACAAAATTAATGGTAAATCTACAACCCTTGTATGGTGTTAGAGACTATAAGCTCTATTATTGATGTGGATCAAGCTAAAGGTAAAGTAATTCTGGTATATTCTTTCAAAACTTAAAATGGTTTAATATGATTTCATTTCTTCTTCATTTGATGCACAATGACAAGTGGCATGGCATTGCGATGATGTGAAAGTATGCTATAAAATTATTGACATCATCATTTCCATCTCCTTATGCTTTCTCCTTCATATTATTAAGGAGACGAGATAAATTGTATTATTAAGGAGACAAAATAAATTGTATGGAATCAAGAATATCAAAATGTTGACACCATTATGCACACTCAACAACAAAGTGTAAAAATGGAATTTAAGTCAGCTTTATGTCATCGAGCCTTGGCATCATGTGCCTCTATGCTATATGGATTTCCATGACCATCACGGGATTAAAGGAGGTAGATATGATTAAAGTTTTGAAACCTTGGACAATCCTGCACATATTATATGATTGAAAAAAGAGGTGATGCATGTAAATCCTAACCTTGTACAATATCTACTGCAAACAGATATTCATAAAAGAACAGAAAAGACACAATGGCAAATACAAACATTACACAGAGATTTTTCCCCTGGAAACCCAAACCGGGAAAACCAGCATATTCTATATTCATTCATAGTGTTACACTGTTTACAATACAATATACATATAGGAGCCAGTGGCATCCAAAACCCTAACCCAATGACCTGGATTAGTCCAAAACCCTAATTCCTTAACCGAAAATAGAAAACCATCGGCAAAAAACCATGTGCCGAAAAACCACCTAAATACATGACATGTTTCTCGAGGCAGAAATTTTTTTTTGCTCGTGCAAAGAATATAACACATACCCAACATTCTCCCACTTGTTGTTTTCTTTGCATACAGGGGGTTACAGGGTTACATAGTAAAAAATCCAAGGCAGCAATGCCCATGGATCCTCTACACCAAGAGAACTTCTCAGTGCTCACAGATTTTGTTAATGAGTCTGCAACATTCTTCAAAGTATCCACCTTCATCGGTGATACTTTCTTTTCTTCAATCATGTCTCTCACAAAGTGATATTGAACATCAATGTGCTTTGTCTTTGAATGATAAGTAGGGTTCTTCGCCAGAAAAATTGCACTCTGATTGTCACACTCTATCCTTACAGCTTGTTGTACCAACCCAATACTTGAACACAATCTTTGTAACCATATTGCTTCCTTACTTGCATGAGTGGCTGCCATGTATTCAGATTCTGTAATT
>JASDQU010258471.1:0-15803 GCA_032191745.1 Picea mariana | reverse complement strand
TTTTATTGCCTTCTCGGGGATCCCCTGGGCAAAGCATCTCTAGGTTTTCATTTTCCTATGGCTTTTATCTTTTACCAGCTGCTTTTACCCCCTGGGCCTTTAGCCCCTTCTTCCCACAAGACAAGATGTACCCTGGATGGTCATCCTAATGGCCAGACTAGGGGAATGGGATGGACGAGCAGGGTTTTAAGATGTAAGAGTGATAATATGAGGGGAGCGGACGATGGTTCTGCAAACCCCCCTTGGTGGCTAACCAAAACCCATGAATACCAACTTGCTAAGCTACCCCATTAATTACCCCAACAATGGTCCAGTGGATTAGTGTAATATCCAAGCATTTATCTGAAATGAAAGAGATCTAATGCATACATAAGAAGGTTATAATGATCAAATATGACACATACCATGATACCTCGGACCANCCATGATACCTCAGACCAATTACCTCATGGAGCAAGAGCCTTTTCTGATGCAAGCCCAGGCCGGTAGTGATGGAGGCTGGTATTGCTGACAGGACAAGTCTAGCTGAGAAGAAGAAAAGGTGGGCCCTCAAGGGCCATGCTCAAGTCAATCTGCTCTCGTACTCCATGTCTAGGGCCATGTGGGCCTCGAGACATGATCTCCTAGTTATCCCATGATATCGGGGATAACAGGCCTTGTTCTCTCTCTAAGTGTATTCTTGGTGATATTCTTTGTGAAAATTTTGGCGATATTCTTGGTAATACTCTTTGTTATATTATTGCCAAGAATGGTGCAAGTTTGAGAGGGTAGTGTAGCTATAGTTGCTGCAATTATGTATGGTACTAATTTTGTGGATATGGATATTTTCTCTCTTATGCACTACCCTTGGAGAAGTAGCGCTCTACTTGTCTTGATTTTTTGCTGCAGTTAGTAGCTAGGGTTTATCTATTGTTTCTAGTATGTATTTCCATAATAATTATGTCAAAGGTTAAGGTGCTCGGGGGTGGCTCCGTGCCTATAGTTGGGTGAGAATAGTGATATTGTCTATGGTAAAACTAGAACATCAATTTTTTAACAGTTTATGGGCCCATGCCACCTTCTGGACAGTCTAACCACTAGAAGGTAGCATGGAAGTTCTTTGTTAAGCTCGTTGTGGCACCAATTGTAGCTGCAGTTAGGTTTTCTTATTGTGCAGCTGCAAGAAACCCTAACTTAACCTTATGGGAACTTCAAGTGAGAAGTTTGGCATAGTTCCTGGAAATTCTAGTGTGCCTTATCCTAGCACACCTATTGGTACTCTCAGTAAGCAAAAATGTCAAGTTTGAGTTTTTGGTCAAATTCAAAGTCAAAGGTTTCCTGGTCAAAGTCAAATTCAAAGGTTGACTTTTGGTCAAAATTGAATTTATGGTCAAAGTTGAAATTTCTGAGTTTCTAGCCTGTTCTAATCATTGAATATTTTTAGTCGGTTTCTAACCTCTTCTTATCAAGATAGTATCTAGCCTCATATTAGAAGACAAGTTGAATGATGTTGCAAATTTCAAAGGTATGCACTTGTATATGCTCTTCATATTATATCATCCAACAAAAGAATGTGTGTTTTGCAAGGGATGTACAAGAGACCTTGACCAAGCAATGATCTTGGATTCAATACATTCAGAGGAACAAGCAGTTGAGGCTACAGGTTCAATGTTTGATTGATCAAATTTTTAATATTTACACATATCAAGTTTGATAGTTGAGTTGTGACAACAATTTTTGAAAGGTTATATTACTGCTAGGTATACTTGGTTGCATGTAAGTATTATTGATATAGATGCTTATTACATGTGTTTTCAAAATGAACTAACATCTCCTCTAGGAGATATTCTTTGTTTCCAGGCAGGTCACCTTGGTAATTCTATGATCCTTGTTACCATAGATATGTTCTTATGAAAATGTTATTGGAAATAATTTTCATCTTGTTGTTCTTGTTCTAGGAAGGTCATAGGCAATAGCTCTAAGAAGAATCTAGAGTGATAGTTTCAAGCATGGAGAATATGACTTCATCAGTGGTGAAGAAGATGGTCTCACCAAGTATCAGTTATAAAGGAAGCATGGAAAGAAGAAAGAATAGAAGGAATATGTGATGGAAGAATATTAATCATGAAAAACGATGTATGGGAAATTGTGCCTAAATGGATTTACAAGATAAAACATGTAGTGGATAGAAGTATCGATAAATACAAGAAAGGTCCAGGGCTAGAAGGTTCTCCCAGAAGGAGGGAGAAGACTATGATGACAACTTGTTCCAGTAACCAGATATACCTCTATTTGAGCCATTATATCTCTTGCAGTATCCATGGGTTGGATTTTACATCAGATGGATGTAAATATTGTTCTTCTCAACAGAGTAATTGAAGAAGAATCATATGTAGAGAAACCTCAAGGTTTTGAGGTATACCAGAAGAGACCCATGAATGTAGATAGAACAAGACCTTGTATGGATTCAAAAAAAATGGTGTAGAGCCTCTCATGTACAATAGAAGCATGGTGAAAAATTCCCATGATAGAGGAAGTGTATCGAAATGGTTCATCAGAAGTCTGGGATGATGGATTACAAATCCATGGAAAACTCCCATGATGACATATTTGAAGATGTTGAGAGACTCTGACCTAAGAACCATAGTGGGCCTTATTTAATACTATACTAGACCTAGTCCAAATTAAATGGCCTCTACTATTATAAATATGGGCCCTCTGGGCCCCCCACTACCTCTCTAGCTACCTAACATTCCATCCCCCTTATGAAAGCATTGTCCTAAATGCTTGTTATGAGGGTGTACAACCATATACCAGGATCCCATGGATACATGTGGACCATAGTGTTGAAGTAAACTACAAAACCAAGGTCCCATGTAGAAATGAAAGACACCATGTTGAAGTATTCCAACCGCCATTGTAAACCGAGGTATCCTGTCCAAGTGCTCATGTGAACTCCATGTGGAAGATATGGGAACCTAATAAACAACTAAAAATAATGTTCCAAAGACCGACCCCTGTCATGTGGATCCAAATAAGAAGATCCATAGGGTTGTAAATAAATCTAGAAGGAATAATACCATTGTAGAATATGTAGGATGGACACTGGTAATCATAACTGGCTCTTGATTTTTCACATTGATGTTCTCTACAGAAGGTGGAGTAGAGTCATCAAATAAAATATGAAAGTGGTTGTCATCCCATAAATGACAATTATCCATATACCAATCATCACAATTGACCTCAAAATCATACCAAACATATACTTCTTGAGTATATGCATCCTTGATGTCCTCTATAAGATATCTCTCATGTATGCTAGCTAATGACCTTTGAACCTTGTGACAACTATCCCTAATAATTTTTTGCCCCTCTTGAAGATGTTGCTCAATGGCTTTAATCTTATGTAGAATGCCCATGAGGAGTTGAGATCCAATATCCATTGAAAACACAACATATAATATATCAAAATAAATCTATTAAAATGATTTATCCAATGATATTGATCTGATAGCAATATGAACACCCTATGAAAAGTTATGAACTTTGCAGTCTCGCTCGTCACAAAAGCCCCCAAAAAGGACTGATTTTAAATCAACGATATCTTTACTTCTGGAGCTCCGATTTGGATGATTGGTTTTTTGAAGTCAACTATTTTTGAAAGAGGAACTTAGATAGGTAGTTGTTTTTAGCAAATTCATCCTCTAGGTGCTACAGAAATAAAAAAACATCACATTTTCGTACATGGAAAAAACCGTAAAAATTTGCAGATTTTAAAATGTCAATATCTTGACTTCCCGAACTCCGTTTCGGACGATTTGTTTTTTTTAATTTGGTTTTTTTCTGAGAGGAACTCATATATACAACCCATTTCTTAAAATGTTGCATAGAAATATACAAAAAATTTCCAGAATGTAGCGGCTCTCTTTTTCTTCTCCAAAAAAATATGCAAAAAAAAACAAAATGCCCATGCTTCTTACCAAGGAAAGTGCTCTAATACCAATTGTTAAGTACCTGAATATATCTGAAGATAAATCTCAAAATAAACACACAATATCAATAAGAATAATTCAAACCATTCACCAAATACTGAACATGAGAAATAGAGAAAACCCTTGGGGTAGGGCAACACCATACAATGCATCCTATTATGGAAGGGGTCCTCTCCTCTTCACTTGCCTCTTCGAGGGGGCTTCCTCCTATCTAGCTACCACTCCAAATACAATAATTCTTTTCTATATCTCATTACATTGCTTGAACCCCTTTATATAGTGCTACCAACCACCTAAGAACATTCTAGAGGAAGAACCTTCTATAAGTAGAACCTTCCAAGAAGTCCTCTTACATTTATTATATCTAACTACCATAGTGGGCCTTATTTAATACTATAGTGGACCTAGTCAACATCGAATGGCCTCTACTATTATAACTATGGACCCTCTGGGGCCCCCACTACCTCTCTAGCTACCTAACATTAATGTTAGGTATTTAGAGAGGCAATGGGGCCCATTCAATGTAAGGTGGATTAGGTCCACTATATTATTAAATAAGGCCCACTATGGTAGTTAGAAATAATAAATGTAAGAGGAATTATTACATTTATTACATCTAACCTTCCAAGAAGTCCTCTTACATTTATTAAATCTAACTACCATATTGGGCCTTATTTAATACTACAGTGGACCTAGTCCACATTGAATGTCTCTATTACTATAACTATGGGCCCTCTGAGCCCCCCACTACCTCTCTAGGTACCTAACACCCAGAGAACTCAGTGTTCCATGGCGAGTCAAAGAACATTGAGATCAAGTATTTTTTTCTCCGTGATAAAGTCCAGAGGGGAGAAGTAGTTCTCTAGTATATCTCCTTGATGAGTAGATAACATATATTTTGGTAAAGCCTCTGTCCAAGATGAAAAGTTTGTGTACTTAAGGGACAAGATGGAATTGTGGAGATGACTTCCTTATTAGAAAGGGAAGTGATTAATCCCCAGGATGGGAGGGAGCACTGATATGTTATTGATATATGGAAAGTCATTTTCCATTTTGGAAAATGGTCTAGGATGGGAAGTAACTTTCCAGTTCAGAAAGTGGTCCAATATTTTTTATGGAAATTCATTTTCTAGTTCGGAAAATGGTCGAGAATAGACAGTCATGGTCTGATAGATTGTTGATGTACCAAAGACAATGATTCCCCCTTGTGACCAGTGTGGGGGAATGGTATAAGACAATCATTCTTCTTGGAAATCACTCTGAGAAGTGGTCAAGTAGAATGGTCTACCTCTATGGGCAATGATTCTTTCGAAGTTTACAGTTGTGAGTAGTTTCAAAGAATGGTCCGATGTAGGAGGTTGGTGTAGGACAAACATTTATGTAGGAAATGGTCCAGATGGTCATTCCCTAGGGAAGAATCATTCTCTCTAGGTTGCACTATGATTAGTGTCGGAAGAATGTCCCAATTAGGTTGAATGGTCCAGGTTCAAAAATTAGGGACAGTCATTCCTTAGGGAAAACTCATTCTCTCCAGGTTTCACTATGAATCGTGTTGGAAGAATGGCCCAGTTAGGTTGAATGGTCCAGGTTCATAAATCAAGGACATTTATTCTTCTATGCTTGAGAAGAATAGTCCAGATAGCCCATGGATGATGTTTAACTTTCTGAGGGTAGATGCTCTTCCAGATCTCACATATGTGAGTGGAAGAATGGTCTAGATGAATCAGTTTGTATCATGATATTGTTTATACTGGTTGATATCAAATGATCTGATTGTTGTATAGACTATATGTCTTTGGAAAGTAGTTGTATGATACTTTGGTGGATGTGATCCACTGGTAGTGATTGTGTGTCACTAGTTAGTAGCAGTGTGCTACTAAGAGTGATTGTGTACCACTGGATAGTAGTTGTATACTACTATGAATAGACATAGTTGTTTTCTATTGGATGGCATTGTAGAAGTTGTATACTACTATCTGATTTCCATGGAGACTACCACTAGTGTTGGAGATTATTTCTAGCTAGATGGATAGTCAGTGTGTTGATGGGCATACATTCTCCAAGTAGAGAATGGTCTTGGCAGAATAGATTTTTGGTAGACAGACATTATTTCCATGAAGAATGGTCTAGGTTGACAGATTGTTGACGTATCATAGATTGGTATTTTTCCTAAGGCGCATTTATTGGCTTGTTCATGTTGAATAGTCTTCCTCCTAAGGACATGACTTTCAAATTAGGTTTATTGATACGAAAATGATATTTTCTAAGGCATATGGGTAGAGATTGATATCTATGGTACATATGACCCAATTAGAAAATAGTTCAAGACTAACATTTCTGTAGGAATGTTCTTTATAGCCCATAGGGTGGATTTCAACATCTGGGAGGACTAAAATTCTTCTAAGGTGTAGGTCCAGATTAGAATAATTATCCTTGTAGCCCATTGTGGGGATTTCAACATCTGTTGGGATAGCTATTCTTCTAGGACATATGTCTGAATTAGAATAATGGTTCTTGTATCACTCTGTTGAGTGGGTGACTCATGCAAGACACTCTTCTTTGTGTGACGAGTTCATCACATGACTTATTCAACATCATGCCTGATTAATCAGATGGAGAATGGGATCGAGAGATGATGCAAAGGATTATGTATGTTGATGCCAAGATGCTATCATACGATATTGATAGTGATGATGATTGTCGTGACTTGATCTACATGATCATGAGATAGCATGTGTGGCTATGATGATGTTACCGACATAATGGTCTGTGTGTCTTCAATACCATTACCATTAATACCTCCCTAGCTAGGAGGGATTGTTTATGTTACAGTAGCTACGGGAGGTATAACCTCCACATGTAACCTTTGACTAGAATGGAATATTTTGGAAGCAAGGGAAACCCTAAACAGATGTGTGAAAACCCTAGAAGACAAGTCGTCCTAGTAGAATAAATAATATTATAATATTATCTTTTAGAAAGAAAAGTCAGCTCCATGAAAAAGATAAACAAAAAATATAATTATCATAAAGTCAAGTTGGCCAAGCCAAAAAAGTCACTAGACAGATTAATATAAATAGGGGACATTTTAGCTCATTTGTACACCCAATAAGAGTGCAAGTCTTGTGCAAAGTTCCAGTTGCAACTGTAACTGTAACTTCAAGGAGGAATATGAGCATATGGTCATCTCTTGGTCTTGGTCTCTCTTTAAGTGATATTCTTGGTGAAAATCTTTGTGATACTCTTGGTAATACTCTTGGTGATATTCTTACTAAGTATGGTGCAAGTTTGAGAGAGTAATGCAGCTGTAGTTGTTGCAGTTGTGTATGGTACTTGTTCTGTGGATATGGATATTCTCTCTCTTGTGCACTACCCTTGGAGAAGTAGCACTCTACTTGTCTTGAGTTTTTGCTACAATTAGCAGCTAGGGTTTATCTGTTGGTTCTAATATGGATTTCCAGAATAATTTTGTCAAAGGTTAAAGTGCTCAAGGGTGGCTATGTGCCTATGGTTGGGTGATAATAGTGATATTGTCTATGGTAAAATGAGCACATCAATTATTTTAACAATATGGACCACTGTAAAAAATGAGATATTGATCTTATCTAAGCTCAAAATAAAATATGTAGAAACCCTTACCAGAAAAAAGGTGACTCATTCTTTCTTGGATCAGAGGTTGCCAGTTTCGTGCAATCTAGAGCTCAATTTTCTGAGGGGAAGGACAAAATCTTGTAAACTGCCCAATCAAACCCTTGGAGTCATAAGACAGATCTTTCCTTTGAGTTGCTACTCAGGGTATAACGACCTCCGAGATCTGGTCAAAGTTGTTTACAAACTATGAGTGAGTGAGTCAAACAGAAGGTTTTCCCAAAGATCCCATGAGTTGCTTGAATGTTGCGATTTCATCTTTGAACTCCAGGGGAGGATCAAGGTTTTCTGTGACCATGGAGAGAGAGTAATCACTGAAGACAGGAGTCAGTGATCTAGGGTTTCTTCAGTGCACCGATGTGTAATGGTGCAAATATTAACCATACATTGCTAACCATATTATCAAGATAGACATATTGTAGGTTAATGTCATGTATTGATGAACTATTATTACTTTTTCTTTAAATCTTGGTGCTAACACTTGGTTATGACACTGTGGATTTCAATTTAAATCATAGGTTTTCCTTGATCTCTTTTGAGTTATCTCAAAATTCCACAATTAATTAATACTAAACTATTTTTTTTTATTATTTGTACACTTTTGTTTCAGTTTTATAACAACTCATAGTCCTTAAATCCTAGCTAGGCGAATTCAAATTAGCACTACATTTTTTCATATTGCATTATGCATTCAAACTTACTAACATAAAATCATTAATGGTAGTTGGGATAAAATATGGGGGGTTTACTAATCCAAAGGAAGGAAGGTCTGATTGGGCCCTTTCTTTGGGTAAACACCCACAATTTACAAAGGATATTTTTCCCACATCAACAAAACCCTGAGATATTAAGCATAGAGGGTTATTGACATTTAAATTCGTTAGGAACGAAACAAAAACATCATGAGGATATGAATCCTCCTGGATATTTAGAGAGGTGGTAATCCTCTTTGGATTATGATGTTCTTTGAGATTCCAGATCAAGAATAATATAGGACTATGTCAAGTAACATAATTCAAATCTTCAATGCTTAAGAAAATTCAAATGCGGAAAAATAAATATATGTATATTATAAAAGGGCATTCCTAAGAAGTGGACCAAGAACTTCAAACATAACACATTGTAGAAAATGAAAATGAAAAATCATCATATCCATCATAGTTAAATAAATATTCTAATCACATTCAACATAAAATAAAATGGTCCATTCACACAACAAAACTTTGGAAGAGTAATACTTGTTGGGTCTTCTTTTTGACATCCACAGTCACCTTAATGTTGCACCCTATATCAATTATGTTGCCTTAAAAACATGATTAATCCACTCATTTTGCTCGATGATACACTCATTTAACTATTTCTTGGTGCACATGAGGAAATAAGCATTTATCCTATGATTTTCATGGTTTATTGACAGTTAAAATAGTTATGTATGTGCTTTATTCCATATAATAGAATTGTTATGGAAATCATATTAAGACAAGATTATAAGATAGCAATAGAGGTCATCCAGTGCCCACACTATAGGTCATATGGTACTCACACTGTAGGTCATCCGGTATCCGCACTAGAAGTCATCTGGTACCTGCACTAGAACATCCCAAAAACCACTTGGTACCAGCATTAGAAGCCATCTGGGGCCTGTACCTCAAAATTTGGGCATGATCAGTTGAATGGATATTTTGATGAGTTCAAGGAGTTAATTTCTAAATGAGATCATCTATTCTAAGTCTATACAATATTCCTTCATCCTCATGCACTTCATGTCATGAGGATGAAGGAACTTTAAAACAAGAAAAGTTATGTACTAGTAAACTGAGATTTGATACATTTACTATTGAGTTATATGTTACCTCGATTGTATAGGGTTGTTTCTCTTATAAAGAGGGCATGTAGGTGAATGAAATATATATAGAAGAATTACATATATTGTTATGTTGATGTATTGGTTTGTGAACATATATTTTATGTAACCTCTTTGTTGGAAATTAATATGAATTACAGTTGTTGATCTCGTGCATTTGTGGACCCTATTATTCTATGAGTCTTCCCAGCTTCCTTATTCGAATTGGCAAGGGCCCACTGATCCAAATCAATGACATTATTGTAAATTTTAGTGTATTTTGTACTCATGTACTCATTTATTGTGATCCGATACTAATATGGGATTGTCCTGTACTTGCTAGTTATTCATTCGGTACCTGGTATTATCTTTGCCAATTCAGTTTCTTGTTTGATTTAAATATAGTATAGATGTTAAGTGTGATAAAGGATTGAATTCTATTATTCTATCATGAGTGTGATGAGTTTGGTTAACCAGAACTGTAGGCATTTCATTTAGTTTCATTTTCAATAATTGGCAAAGTTGAAATAGTTGCATAGATTTCTTAAGTGTGATCGTTTACTGAATTTTTGTTCTTAGGAAGGAAATCATTCTCTTATGAATTGAAAAGTGTCTTAGTATAGGATCATCTCAATAATCATATTTCATATTAAAAGGGCCAACAAATGGAAAGTCTCAATGAGACCTATGCTCCCTGTGTAGAAATGAAGTGATTTTCCAGAATTGTCAGATTCTGAGATTGTATTAAATTTTCTTTTTGTGCTGCATTAATTGATTTTAAAAGAGTGTGTGGATAATTAAATGGGACTTTCTAGTTAAGTGTGTCATTACAGAAACAAGACAAGATTCTGTCTTTTGTATTTCATGGTCTAGTAAATGGAAAACCTTGTTTTTTGTACTAGTTATTTGTTGAAGTAGAATAGTCTTTGGAGTGCATTTTTGAATCTTGCAAATCACTATGTAGGAAAAAAATTCAGAGGATAAAGTTCAAAAGAAGTGATTGAAAATACACTAAAAGACCATGAATATGAAGCTACTGTGCAATTTGGAAACATATCACAATAAGTAGTAGGGGAAGCAATGGTGACCCAATAAGAAGAAGAAATTGGAAAGGAAATGGAGGCAGTGGTAGAAGAGGCTGAATCTACAGTTGGAGCAGTACCTAAAGTATTTGAAAACTTAAATATACCAACTATATAGTGTTTGAACCATCACCTAGTGGGGAAACATCACCTT
This sequence comes from Picea mariana, assembly GCA_032191745.1. NCBI lineage: Eukaryota > Viridiplantae > Streptophyta > Pinopsida > Pinales > Pinaceae > Picea > Picea mariana. The sequence goes on along the minus strand of JASDQU010258471.1, from coordinate 5,105 downwards.
CATCCTATAAATTGTTGTCCTAAAATATGGCAGATGAAGAAAGGAATGAAAATAATGAGACAGAGAAATTTGGATTCTCGATACTGGATATTACCAGAAATGTCACCATGAAGAATATTCCATTATCATCACTACCTCACTTTCACGGTATGTCATCTAAGGACCTTGAATCATTTATGTTTGGGCTTGATATATTATGCATAAGTTATAATTACACAGATAATGCTAAAAAATTAAAATTATTTCCAACCACACTAAAAGACTCGGCACTAAGATGGTTCATGAGTTTAGGAGAACATAGTATTTTATCTTGGGATGACATGAGAAATTTGTTCTCCAAAAGTATCAAGATTCATGTATACCTAGAGATTCTATGAATGACATATTCAAGATGCAACAATCTGAGGAGGAAATCATGTAGGATTACTTGGAAATGTTCCTCTATAACTACCAAAAGACCAAACAATTTTCCCTTGACACAACCACGGTTAGGACTATTTTTCTGAAAGGTTTAAGGGATGACTGTATAGAAGTGTTGAATCTCATGATATCTAGGGATGTATACCAAAAAACATTTTTTGATATTATTGAGTATTGTAAAAATTACTCCCGTAGTCAAGCCAAAATTGGGAAAAGTTCAAGAGACCATATAAACAAAATTGTTGAACCTGCTATAGGAGGTGTCACAAGAATGGAACTGGGAAATATGCTAGAGAATTTCAAAAAAAATATCCTAAATACAATTAACATCCAATTGGATACCCTTAAAATCAATAGGAAACAAGAGGAAGATAATGTTGCCTTGGCAGTTTTTGTCCTCGGTGTAGGAAGAGACATACTAAGAAAGAGTTCCCTGTTAATGTCATAAAAGTTTGTGGAATTTGTATGGAGGATCATCCTACTGAGAGGTTCCCTTCACTTCCTAGCCTTCAAGCTATATCTAAGGGAGGAGTAGAGCCCCAAGACACATCATAACCCCCTAAGAGACTATGGGGGAAACAAAATCCTAACATGTTCCCAGATCCCTCCATGCAATACCCACAACAACAATAGGTCCCTCTATTACAAATTATTTTGGTTACTCTGGTGATGTCTCTACAGTGTTGTATTCAGGATCCCACAAAGACTTCTTGCCTGAGAAAAGTGACTGTTGTCTTCTTCCAAAAAACACACTTTTAAGATGATTTCACAGGCTGCCTATGTTATAGGGTGGGAAAATCCCTCATTCTTGTAGGCCACCCACACTTAGTGTGTGAACTATTCACAGTCTGTTCCATAGATAGGGTGCGAAACTGTTTTTAAGCTTGGAAAGGAGAAGAGGTCACGAAGGTTCTAGAAGGGGATCTTCTAGAAAATGAGTTGGCATTCGCATGTTTGGCATCCTACTGACTTCTCATATTTGGTGGGATCATCCTCATCTATGTAACCATCCCTCCTTCTTCTATATATTGGAAGGTTTTGTCATGGAAAAGGTTAAGCAAGATTGAATGAAGAATTGGTGAAAGAATTGTGTGAATAACCCTTCTTGGAAAGAAGCTTGAAGACTCTATTTGGTCTATTAAGAGGAATTGGATCTTCTTCATGCAAGTGTAGAGAAAGTGTGTATGTTGGAACCAAGGGTCACTGAAAGGAAGCTTGCAACATCAAGGCGATGAGGTTGTATCTTCTACTTTCATTTAATATAATACAACGACATGTCCCTTTCCCATAAAATCACTCTTATATTATAGCATAACTCCTTGATCATATGCATAGATTGACATTGAATATATTTTGCTATATTCACTTTGGATGGTTTGTGTTGTCTTGGACCTGACTTCACAAGAGCACCAGAGTGAAGCGAGAACAACAGAGACCTAAGGAAGCGACATAAAGGTATGTCACTCATTCCTTCTTATTAGTAGATTCAATGACTACAACTTAGGAAAAGAGTTGTGTCATGTCCTATTTTTTTCTAGATCCAGGTGGATCTAGGGAGATATGTTAGTGTCTACACCTATCGATTTGTCCGATAACAAAATTGGCGACTCCGCTAGGAATATGACCCATTTTTGGTGATTTTTTCTTTACCATTTTCTCTTAACCTACCATTTTTCATTCCCATCAATATCTGAGTCTTGAGGAGACCCTTACAGACTCCCTAGATCTAGAAGTTTCCTCAGAAGTTTTGTCTTTTTTCCAAAATTTGCTTCATAACAAACCTTCTCGCACTACACCCTTCTGTATCCTGCGAGAACCACTAAAGTTTGCACCCTGTTTTTCATTTCAGTGCAAACTTCTCGCATTATGCCTGTGTCTAGCCTGCGAGAATCCTTGATTCTCACAGTGTACCACACTGCCAGCCTGCGAACCCACTTGCAAAAATTTTGGATTAAGTCTTTTGTGTCCTCAGATGCCCAGATTTGTTTGTTTGTCTATTAATAACTTCTCTGACCAGTGATTGAATGTTTCTTGACTTCAAATCTCGTGAATGATTAGTTTCTGGAAATCAAAAGCTCTTCTTGATCATGTTTTCTCAATTTTTACCTCTTGACCTTTTCACAACAAGGGTATAATATCCTATTTTGAAATCCGAGTGCTTGTTTGTTTGGGAGCCTTTGATTGTTTTAAAAGTTGAGATCAATTATTCTTTTCAATTTCTTATTACTTGGAAAATTGTTACCCATGTGCATTTGAAGAGACTAGTCTTGTCAGTTTTGTTAATGTTTATGCCATTATTATAGTTCTTTGCATTTCAATAGATAAGAACATCATAAGAACAAGATCACTAAGAAATACACATTCACAAGAGACACAACATTTATCCTGGGAAACACTCTAGGGGAAGAAAACCCATCAAAAACTTCCTTATCATAAATAGCTTATACAATGTTCAAGATATAACTCAAACCAATACAGATAGTCCTCCCCAGGAGATGTGCCACTCTTCTCCCTCTCTCCAACTGGTAATTGCAGCTTTCCTAATAAGAGAATGAGCAAGTGAGTTGTGTGTTAGAAGTGAGGCTCTAGCCTCCTATATATACAAGACCGACACGTGTGAGAGGGTTTCACTGGCAGGGCTGACCTCTCACTCTGGGTGGGTAAACCCACCTTTAATTAATTCTAGGTCTTCAATAATAATTGTTGGGGCCGACTTCTTATTCTGCCCTTTATAACTGTCTGATGACCAATCCGCAAAAGGGGATTTGGTCCTTATACAATTACCGACATGATTAATCCACAATGGGGATTAATCCTAATAATAAAATAAAAATAATAATAAGAATGCTCTTCACAGTTACATTATTTCAACACTCCCCCTTAACAAGAAGGGCATTCTTCATCAGCATTAAGCGAGAGAGGTCTGCATCATCAATGGCATCAGGAGGACAGTATCATCAATATCAGCTTGAAACATTGGCTAGCACATTTACGAGTCATCAGAAGTTTTCTTCATCCACAACATCATCATTCTTGAAAGAATGCCATCATCATCTGCATCAATATGTATCAATAAAAATGATACCTCATCACAGCACTAGTCTAGCACATCACAGTACTACACTACCTAAATGTCACAGCTGATAAGTTGGTAGCTCAGTGTCAGTCACATATTTCTTTACGTCTAACAACTAGGTCAAAAGCAAGGAATATCATCATCTTGCTTTATGTCTAACAACTAGGTCAGAAGCGAGGAATCACAACGTCATGCTTCTGACCTAGTTGTTAGACATAAAGCATGACGTNAGCGAGGAATCACAACGTCATGCTTTATGTCTAACAACTAGGTCAGAAGCATGACTCATCTTCCTTTACGTCTAACAACGAGGTCAGAAGCAAGGAACACATCAACATCTCACTTTACGTCTAACAATGAGGTCAGAAGCGAGGAATCATCTTGCTTTATGTCTAACAACTAGGTCAGAAGCAAGGAATCATCTTGCTTTATGTCTAACAGCTAGGTCAGAAGCAAGGAATCAATGAAATCATGATTTATGTCTAACAGTGAGGTCAGAAGCATGACTCATCTTTATTTACGTCTAACAAAAAGGTCAGAAGAAAGGATCACATGGTGTCATGCTTTACGTCTAACAGCGAGGTCAGAAGCATGACTCATCTTGCTTTACGTCTAACAACTAGGTCAGAAGCAAGGATCACACAGCATCATGATTTACGTCTAACCGTGAGGTCAGAAGCATGAATCATCTTGCTTTACATCTAACAGTGAGGTCAGAAGCAAGGAATAAATATATATGCTCCCCCTTTCAGGGAGGGTCCTTCAGACTATACCAAGCTTATCTCGAAAGTGTTCAAACTTTACATGAGATAGAGGCTTAGTCAACACATTAACAACTTGTTCATTCGTGCTAATGTACTGGAGCTTCAAGGCTCCTCTCTGTACCATGTCATGGATGAAATGATAGCAGATCTCTATGTTCTTCGACCTATTATAGAATACATGATTTTCTGTCATCTTTATGCAACTTTAGTTGTCACATAGAATCGCAGTTTCTCTCATCTCCAAGTCAAATAGGCCTGTCAGCAACTTTCGAAGCCATATAGCTTCGCAGCTAGCAGAACATGTAGCAATTTACTCTGCTTCCACTGTGTTGAGAGCAATATTGGATTGCTTCCTACTCTGCCACGAGAACATAGCTGATCCCAAATTGAAATAGCATCCGGAAGTGCTTTTTTTGTCTGCAACGCTTCCTGCCCAATCTGCATCAGTATATCCATTCAATGTGAATTCATGATCTCCATCATAGCTGAGACCATAATCCATTGTACCTTTAAGCTACCTCATCACATGTTTTGCAACCACTAGGTGAACACGTCTGGGATCTACCAGAAACTGACACAAGGTGTTCACTACAAAACATATGTTTGGTCTGGTGTTCATTAGGTACATTAGTGATCCAATAATCTATCTGTACAGTGTGGCATCTATCAAATCTGACAAAGTATCGACCAACATCTTTAGCTTTGCTTCCATGGGAGTATTCATGGACTTGCATTCTAGCATGTCGAATCTCTTTAAGATTTCAACCATGTACTTCCCCTGGTTAAGGAAGATTCTTTCTGGACTCTTCCATACCTCAAGGCCTAAGAAGTAATGCATTAGGCCA
>JASDQU010258468.1:0-15803 GCA_032191745.1 Picea mariana | reverse complement strand
ATATGTATATATATTTTATTATTGATTAATTTTTTTTAAAGGGTACGACTTTTTGAATGGGTATAATGAATTGTTTATGAGTGGTGGTCGATAGGTTAAGGTGGCCGACAAGGTGGTTTTTGGAGGTGGGTGACAGGGACGGCTGCTCGAGAATATAGGAGTGAGGGGTTACGGGTTATGGCCAAGTTACAGTTCTGGAATATGCGTGGATGGGAGAGATACGAGAATGGTTTATGGTCAGGGTTACGGGGGTGGAATGTGTGGAGAGGTGGACGGCTAGAATGGGTGTGGGGATTTGGAGAATGTGCGGGTGGAATGGGTGGGTGTGTGCAGAGTTGTGGAGGGGGGAGTAGAAGTCACGGGTGTGGGGGTTACAGGGGCGGAAGGGAAGGGTTTTACAGTGGTCGAGGGGGAACGGGAATAAAGAAGGGTATGGGAGGAAGGGAGTTATAGGGGACGTGAGGGGGGAAAATGGTACGCGAAGTGAGCTTGCGTGAGGTGCAGTGGAAGAGGGTGGGCGGGAATGAAAAACGTGGGCATAATAAGTGGGATGAAGACGTCGGGAGGAACGATGAGGGTACGCGTAGACACAGAAGGAGACACAGCAATTGAATGGCAGCAGAGAAGAGAATGAAAGGTGAACAGGTCGTGGGGGTGTGGGGAGAGGGTTATGGGAGGGAGTGAATCGACATGGGGAATTGAATATGAGTGAAAACAACGTGGGGGTATGGGTAGCGACTGTGGGGGAGGGAGGAAAAATCTGCGGGATAGGAAAGGGGGATGGAATTTTTTTTTTTTATTATTGGTTTGGGGTTAATACTGGGCGGAAATTTTGTTGGGATGAAGTTACGGGAGATGGGGAAAAAAAGACGGGGTGTGAGGGATATGATGGAAGCCTAGGTTCTTTTATGATATGGGTTGTGGGGTTTTTCGGGAGGACCGATCAGCTCTGATACCAATGTAACAGATAACCAAATATGCAATTGCAATAATATATAAAATATGAATAATTGATAAAATATATGATAAAAATGATGAGTTACATTTGAGAAGGAGGGCTTGATTATATACCCACACAGGGGTTCCCTTTCATCACTAGACATGTCGTTTGGAGAACATGTCCTTTCATTATTACTAATTACTATTACTAACTATTTACTAATTAATTATTAGGTTATGAACATTTATTTATATGTATTTATGTTCATAACATGATGACGTCTTGCCTCTTTTGAACTTTTGCTTGGTATTAAAATTGCGGCTAGGTCATCTCATGATAGACATAGAAGTGTTGAATATTTTCATTGGTTTATTTAGCAAAACCTCCACCTCTTTGTCTAGCAAAACTAACCTAGAATAGGGCTGACGTCACCCTTAGAAGGCTTGACGCAACAACATTATATGTGAGCATATTTGTGGTATTTAAGGCGTTGTGATAATTCAAAGATTGATATTGTACAAGTAATATTATAAGCCATATTGCAATCATTGACTTCATCAATAATTACCTTTATTTATGCTCATGTATATTTCACATTGATAGTCATTGACATTTGAAGCATTAACCACTATTTGCATGTATTAGTTTTATTGTTGCCTTGTCTCGCAAACAGGTGCTTCTACTGTGGTTTGTCTTCTTCTTGACTATTTTCTTGGCAGTAATATGTAAAGGGAAAGCCTACTTTGACCTTTGATCCTTAATCCCTTGATCATTTTCCTTCAATACCCCAGATTACTAGGGACGTCTCCCTTGGGATTAGCCACCCTGAATAGAAAGATCCCCCCATTGAGGTGACAGTGGGTGGGGAAGCTCCTGTTATGCCAGTTTGTTCCCTTCCTTCCAGCTACTTGACCTTGACTACAAACTGAGCGATAACATTTTGGCGCCATTGCCGGGGAACACTGAGTCAATCTTCCTCAACGACAAACCTTTGGTAAGCCTTGCTTCAGAAGCCTTTTCTTGTAAGCTTACCTGGTGACTCCACTACCTTTTTCCCCCTATTCTTTGGTAGTTTCAGGGAAACTATCTGGCGACTCCACAAACCAAAAGGAGGTTCAATAACCCTCCTCTAGCTTTCAGAAGGAAGCCTCCCGCTAATTCACTTGTTGTCAAGTCACTTTTTGGAAAGGGACTTCCTTTAAATATGACTACTCGTAGTGGAAAATTGTATTCAAATCCCTCTATTGTGACAACTACCACTATAACCAACCCTGTGCCTTCAGTTAATCCAAATCCTCATAAATGGTCTCACCCAGAGAGTTATAATTGCTTTGATTTCAGCAAAATCCAAGGTGGAGCACATGATTTACCTGCAGATGCAAACTCTTGGCTACCTTTCTTTTCAGGAGAAGAAACTTCCAGAAATTCACACTGGACCCAGTTTTGCGACAGTTTTGACTTTCACCTGGATGGTCAAGATCACCCTAACATTTTTATGAAACTATTCGCAAGCTCTCTTATAGGAAAAGCTAAGGGCTAGATTGATCAAGTTCCTAAAAAAAGCATAAAGAACATTGAAGAGCTGCAAAGGGCCTTTAGAGTAAGGTGGTGTGACAAGGAACACTCACAAGACCTTTATTCCCAGTACTACAACATTTTCAAAGGGCCTTGTGAAAGTACAAGAGATTTCACTGATAGGTTCAACCTTGTCCTCAAAAATATACGGTCAAAAGTTGGTTCAGAGCAAGCTATCATCGATCAGTACCTGTCATCCCTAAAAGGGACCTTGCAATTCGAAGTTAAGGACTGGTCACCAACAACTTTGGAAGAAGAACAAGATATGGCCTTTCAGATTGAGAGAAATCTTGATTTTGACGATTACATTGAACAAAGAAACATGAATTGGGATCCAGGCAATGAAACCATGGTAGAACCTGAACCTCCAAGTGTCCTCCAAATTGAACTAGCTCCCGCTAAGAGGAAATGGAGCATTTATCCTAAGAGTGATATATCTTCCCAAGAACCTCCGTTGAAGAAGGCCCATCCAGAGGGCAAAGATGGGGATGTGTCGCACAAAATCTTGGACCTGAATCCCATTCAAGACTTTTCTCTCTTCATCCATCAAGTAGGAGACCCAATTCTTAAAAATCGTGAGTTCAAACCCTTTTATGTCTCCCTCCGAGTCAATGATCTTCTCTTCCACAATTGTCTACTACACCCAGAAGCCAAAGCCAATATAATGACAGAAGAGGTTATGCGACAATTGGGCCTGAAACTCTCACGAGCTAACACCTGAGGCGATTTTGTAAAGGGAACCATTAAAGACCTTGAGATAGCTTTCGAATCTTGCCCTGACACTCCTTTCCATATTAATGTGGTTGTTGTGGATGATATTAATAATTTTGGGATTATCATTTGTAATAACCTTATTGAAAACCTGAGTGGAAGCATTCACAGAGAACAGTCTAAGGCCATCATTCCTCATCTTGAAGGAGGATATTATACCATCTACAATGAACCCTTTGTCAGTTCACCAGTTGAAAACCCCGATGAGATAGGTGATCAACTTTTATGTATCAAAAACGGTCTAAGTGATTGGTTCATTCAAGAAGGAAAATTGGATATGGACACAGTCGAGGAAACAGAAGGAATCTAGACTTTAGAATTTGATGGCTCACACTCAAGTGATGGATCAGGTGTTGGAATAGTCTTGACAGCTCCTTCAGGTGAGATTTTTTATCATTCTTATAGATTGGAGTTCCGTTGCACTAACAATGTGGCTGAATACGAAGCTCTGATTTTGGGACTCAACCTGGCTATCAACAAGGGGGCCACAATCCTAGAAGTAAAGGGTGATTCAGACCTCATCGTTTCACAGGTTCTAATGAGGTTTGCAACTAAGAACGAGAAGTTAAAGAAGTATTGAGATGTAGCTCAAACTCTTTCAAAGACCTTCAAAAAGATATCGATTGAAGTTGATCCTCGAGAAGAAAACCACGTGGAAGATGCTCTGGTCGTTTCAGCGTCCAGTTTGCAACCATGTGAAGGACCTCTTCATGATCAGTGCAAAATGGAGGTTCTTTTTAGACCTTCTATTCCCGAGAATCTAGAGCACTAGCAGGTTTTCGAAGATGATGATCAAATTATCAGATTCATGGAGAATAGCAAAGAATTCATAGATACACAGATAAATTTCTTGGCTGATTCTATGGACTTGGAAATCATCAACCTGCAGAAAAATACTTTGCCGAAAGGTTGTATTCCTCTGGAGAACCTTTTTGACAGACATGATGTCTTCAAAGGGAAAAGAACCAACAAGCAAGCTGAGGAAGCCCTGGAGTTCAAAATTGGTACCGAAATGGATCCAAGAATAGTCAAGATAGGAAAGGGGACTACCGAGAAAGAAAGGAAGGAAATACTGGATCTTATCAGGGAATTCAGAGATACCTTTGCTTGGAACTACGATGAATTGAAGGCCTATAGAGGAGACATTATCCAGCATGCTATACCCTTGGTGGAGGGAGCCAAACCTTTTCGACAAAATTTAAGGCACATCAACCCGAAGTTGGTTGGGCAGATACAAAAATAACTCCAAAAGATGGTTGATGCCGGTATCATAGCTCCAATTAGGTCTTCTTCTTGGATGTCAAATTTAGTGGTTGTTTGGAAGAAAAATGGTGACATCTGCCTATGTGTTGATTTTCGTAACCTGAACCAGATGTCGTTAAAGGATAATTATCCTCTCCCAAACATGGAACATCTGCTTCAACGAGTCACAGGAGCAGGAATGATGTCAATGCTGGATGGATTCTCGGGATACAACCAAGTTTTGCTTAAAAGGGAGGATCAACTCAAGACTGCATTTACTACGCCCTGGGGAACTTTTATGTACTTGAGGATGCCATTTGGTCTTATGAATGCAGGTGCCACCTTTCAAAGAGCAATGGACTTTGCCTTTAGAGACCTCCTACAAAAAATCATAGAAATTTATCAAGATGACCTCACAGTTGTGTCTAAAGAAAGGAAAGACCATCTCTCCCACCTCGAGATTGTTTTTGAACGATGTAGGAAGTATGGCATCTCACTAAACCCAAAGAAGTCTTTTTTTGGGATTGACGAAGGAAAACTATTGGGACATGTGGCCTCACCAGGAGGAGTTTCTATTGACACTGAAAGAGTCCAATCCATAAAATATGTCCATCCCCCAATCAACAAAAAGGCCCTACAATCTTTTCTTGGAAAAATCAACTTCATCTGCAGATTCGTACCTAACTTTGCTGAAAGGATAAAACATTTAAGTGCCCTGCTAAAGAAAGATGTTTCCTTCATATGGGGAAATGAAGTTGATAGATCTTTTGAAGATATAAAAAACGCCATATCTCAAGCCCCTGTTTTGATTAGTCCTGATTTTTCACAAGATTTCATAATTTTCTCATTTGCATCCCAGGACACCATTGTAGGCATATTGATGCAAAAGGATGCTGACAATTTTGAACATCCCGTGGCCTTCATGAGCAAAGTCCTGAGAGATTCAGAGTTAAACTACACCATCACAGAAAAACAAGCTTACGCTTTGGTTAAGTCCCTCCAGCATTTCAGAAATTATGTCGGCTATAATAAAATCAAGGCTTATGTCCCGTATCCAGCCGTAAAGGATGTTTTGTCACAACAGGACTGTATGGGCACCCGAGGAAAGTGGGTTTCAAAAATACGAGAGTATGACTTAGAAATAAAACCCACCAAGATAATAAAGGGACAAGGTTTGGCCCAAATGCTGACTGAAAGCAATCAAGAAGCCATACAGACTGGTGAAAATGAACAGGTGAATGTAGTAGTCAGTGAACTAGAACATGATGAATGGTATTCTAACATAGTCTATTATTTGAAGAATTTGTCTTGTCTTGATCACCTGGTAGATCACAAGAGGAGATCTTTGAGGTTAAAGGCCATGAAATACTGCTTAACAGAGAATGGGCTTGGATGGAAGAATCCCGATGGAATTATACTTCGATGCGTCAACAAAGATGAGGCAAAGAAGATCTTGGAGGAATTACACTCTGGGTATTGCGGTGGACATTATGCTGCGCGTATCATTGCCCACAAAATCTTGAGGGATGGTTATTATTGGCCAACCCTTTTCTTAGATGCTTATCAACACGTTCGGTCTTGCCAACCTTGCCAGTACTTCACTGGAAAACCAAAGCTCCCAACCCAGCCTTTGAAACTGGTAGTAGTGGAAGCACCTTTTCAGCAGTGGGGCCTGGATTTCATTGGCGAGTTCAAGGACAACTCGAGTAATGGATATCGATGGATCTTGATGGCCACAGACTATTTCACCAGATGGGTTGAATCAATCCCTACAAAGAAAGCCACTGAAGAGGTTGTCATGAACTTCTTAGAAGATCGGATCATAACAAGGTTTGGGATACCTTCCAAGATCACTACGGATAATGCCAAATCTTTTAGTTCCTACGCCCTGGTAGAGTTTTGTTTCAAATATGGCATTACCTTGTCCCATTCCTCGAACTATTACCCACAAGGGAATGGACTAGTAGAATCAACCAACAAGAATCTCATGAACATTCTAAAGAAGATTGTCGAAGAAAATAAGAAATCATGGGATAGCAAATTAAAGTATGCAGTATGGGAAGATCGAATAACAACAAAGACGTCCACAGGGAAAACCCCTTTTGAGCTGGTATATGGACTTGAAGAAAAACTCCCTATGAACCTCCAAATTCCCATCCTTCGATTTGCACAACAATACGACACGGATGCAGAAGCAATCCAAGGGAGAATAAACCAGCTAATAGAATTAGACGAGACTCAAAGAAATGCCTTGGGTCAAATGATAAGGAACCAAGAGAAAGTGAAGAACACTTTTGAACACAAAGCCAAGTACAAAATTTTCGCTAAAGGAGATCTTGTACTCTTGTGGGATAAAAGAAAAGAAAAGCCTGGCATGCACAAGAAATTTGACAGCTTATGGGGAGGCCCTTACAAGATCAAAAGTTGTGCGAGTACAAATTCCTTCAACCTGGAGACAATGGAAGGAGAAATTCTGAAATTACCGGTAAACGCTTTACATATCAAGCGTTACTACCCTCCAGACACATGACAGTACAGGTAAGTATGAGTAGGTAGGCACTTCCGTGTATTACACCGTATGCATTTATTGTTTGTTTCCTATATATATGCATCTTGATTGTTTTATTCATATATGTTTATATTATTTTGCGGGGTGGCAATACCAACCCACCTTTTGTCGTTGATTCTTTCTTGTCAAGTGTGAGCAGATCTACAGGTTTATGCCAGAGATTGCTGAGGTTCTCATGCGCTCTATAGTTAGCACATGTCCCCGAGTTGGAGCCAGATGTTATCCTTGATATCTAGGGATAACTATGAGATCATGTCTCGAGGCCCATAGGTCCTAGACATGGAGTAATGAGAGAAGAATTGACCTGAGCATGGCCCTGGAGGGCCCATCTTTCTTCTTCTTCGCCAGACTTGTCCTGTCAGCAGCAACAGCTTCCATGAGGTAATTGGTCCAAGGTATCATGGTATGTGTCATGTTTGATCGTTATAACTTTCTTATATATGCATTAGGTTCCTTTCATTTCTGATGACTGCTTGGATCTTACACTAATCCACNCATTTTACATCTTATACCCCGCACATCTATCCCATTCCCCTAGTCTGGCCATTAGGATGACCTTTGAGGGTTACACTTTGTCTTGTGGGAAGAAGGGGCTAAAGGCCCAGGGGTTAAAAGAAGCTGGTAAAAGATAAAATCCATAGGAAATAAAACCTAGATATGTTTCACCCAGGGGATCCCCGAGAAGGCAATAAAAAGCCTCTCGATAAGAAACTAAAGGGACCCTAAGAAAAATAATAAAACAAGACCTAACCAAGAGGATGGGAGGTCTCATCACGAGCTGGCCCATTATGTTCATAGGTATCCAGCAGTACGACATTTCTATCATCTGGTCACCACACCAGGGCAGTGACCTTTGGTTGCATGGCCAAGGGAAAGGGGGTCTCATCATGAGCCAGCCTTATCATCTCTACGAAGATACCAGTGGGTAACACTGTCAGCTCTAGCCACCAAGCCAAGGCAGTGTCCTCTGGTCAGACCTTGAAGTAAAAAAGAAAGAAAAGCAATAAAAGAAAAATAAAGGCAATAAAGGGCTTGGAAAAAATGCATCCATGATGGGTACAACTTGCCTCCTACAAAGGCACCCAAAGACAACACCTTCCCTTGGTCTTACTGTGACTGGACATCCCTAAAAACCATATCACCTCATAAAACATGGCTTGAATAATCTTCTGAGGGAACGTTCCTTATCTTGTGGGTATTAGCCCAATAGGTTATTTTGTCGGTTGTTTCAGCTTTGTATAGTAGATCTGCGTAATATCTTTGAGCTCTTAGATGATATGCTAGGGATTTCATGCATGTATTTGATAAATTTAATGATGAAATATGATTGACATTGCTATGATCCCTAGGACTAATGAGCCCATGGAGGGCGTAATCTTTGATGTGCAGGACCATACCCGGCGGACAGGTACCAGTGGACCGGTACACATGGGGATATGATTAGTTCGGACCTCCATGGGGCTGAAGATCCCATCTGATGGTTTTTGGGATGGCAGAGGTAGGACAACATTGTGACGAACCCTTGCATGAAGAAGAAGGAGGATTTCCTCACCCAGGACTTTTGGCAGAGCCTGACCTAGGGGGATCACCCACTGTAGATGACATGATGGCTTTTGATGGACAAGACATCACCCAGGGCAGGCTGGACGTTTTCTGGAGCATGTGGCAGTGTGCTGGGATTATTTGGCATGTGTGGTAGGTTCCAAGAGACCCAGGGGGGGCAACGTTTTGCTCCTTGGATGTTGATCTTGCCCAAAAAGGGCCAACGTCTCCCTCAGAGGGGCCTGATGTCTTTCTTTTAGCTCATAATTTTGACATTTTAGCATTTAATGTGACAAATAATGTGATATTGTTAAGTCATCCTTGTCGGCTGTTTTAATGACCTATTTTTGTAATTAAAGGTCATTTGGATGATATAAATAGAGGACGTTGAGCCTCATTTTTGATAGAACACAACTCACTCTCTTGTGAGAGGATTTCTTTTAGTCTTTTGTCTTTGTATTTGGCTCTTGGAGTTGAGGTGCTACACTTGTGGAGGATCATCTTTGGCATGTTCATGGTATTTTTTATCATTGGAAGGTTTACAACTAGGGTTTGATTATCTCTTCATTGATTTGTAAGTATATTATTCATGCAAAACTTCTTGATTGAATGGTTGTAGGATAAATATCTTACTTTTATGGTTACATTGTTTCTATTTTGCTTAATCATTGAAACCCTAGGGAGCAAGCAGACAAGTAGGTCCTTGCTTCATGTCCCCATGATAGAAAATTTGTTTAGCCATTTGATTAAGAAGAATATAGCCTAGCCATTGCTACACTATTTTTTCTTTTTTCTGAGTTAGTTTTGAAACATAAATTGAAGAAAGAAGACGTCCTAGGCCTAATTGACTTTACCCCTAGGTTTTGACTCTTAGGGTTTGAAAAGCCTTGGCCCTACAACACTTTTCATCCTTAGATTTATGTTTTGAAGCTAGCCGTTTTTGCCAAAGAGTTTTAAGGAAAGAGGGAGGAGCATGAGGCCTTGCTTAAGCAACACTGGAATGAGCCTCCTCCCCTTAGGGTTTTGACTTTATGGCCCTGCCATTGCAGCACTAGAAATCCTAACCTTCTTGTCCTTAGATTTAGATCCTCCCGAGACCTAGCCTTTGCTCCTTAACTCCATTTACCCTAAGGCACTAGTCTAACAATGCAGCGTTGAGTCTTTTGTGATAAAACATTCTTTCAAACTTCTAAAAATTGAAATCCTAACTAACCCTAGCGATTCACTAACCCCAACTCTATGATGACATCTTGCCTCTTTTGAACTTTTTCTTGGTATTAAAATTGCGGCTAGGTCATCTCATGATAGACATAGAGTGTTGAATATTTTCATTGGTTTATTTAGAAAAACATCCACCTCTTTGTCTAGCAAAACTAACCTAGAATAGGGCTGACGTCACCCTGAGAAGGCTTGACGCAACAACATTATATGTGAGCATATTTGTGGTATTTAAGGCGTTGTGATAATTCAAAGATTGATATTGTACAAGTAATATTATAAGCCATATTGCAATCATTGACTTCGTCAATAATTACATTTATTTATGCTCATGTATATTTCACATTGATAGTCATTGACATTTGAAGCATTAACCACTATTTGCATGTATTAGTTTTATTGTTGCCTTGTCTCGCAAACAGGTGCTTCTACTGTGGTTTGTCTTCTTCTTGACTATTTTCTTGGCAGTAATTTGTGAAGGGAAAGCCTACTTTGACCTTTGAGCCTTAATCCCTTGATCCTTTTCCTTCAATACCCTAGATTACTAGGGACGTCTCCCTTGGGATTAGCCACCCTAAATAGAAAGAGCCCCCCATCGAGGTGACAGTGGGTGGGGAAGCTCCTGTTATGCTAGTTTGGTCCCTTCCTTCTAGCTACTAGACTTTGACTACAAACTGAGCGATAACAATGCCAAGTTGTAGGATTTATTCCTAGCTATAGGCTACTCCAATGACAGGGTCTGGTATGCCGAGTTGTTTCTACACCACTGAGACAATTCGATATGCTAGTGGTGTAGTCGAGAACCTGTATGGATGTGATGGTGTTGCTCGTAATATGATGTGAGTGATCATGAGATAACTTGTGTAGCTCTGGAGATGCTACCGGTCTACAAGACCATGTAGGTCTTACCCATGACATGTGAGCTGGATGGATAATGATGATACTCATGACATGGGTGTAGCCATGGGTGAGCACATCATGTGAGTGTTTCCCAGGACGATGATGGTGAAACACACTATGAGGTGTAGCTCTAGTGTTCTCTAGTGGGTTGTGGCCCCTAGACAAGATTGATAGGTCCACATGGGTGTAGTCATGTGTGCCGTAATGATGCTACTAGTAGCATGGTATGTATAACCATTATGAGAGGATCATGGCATAATAAGCAAGGCTATGAAGACCAAAAATGAACATCATGGTTAAATACCTCCCTAGCGAAGAGGGAGTGTTGATGTTTTGATAGCTGCGAGAGGTATTAACCTCCATGGATAAACCTTTGACTAGAATAGAATATTCCAGAAGAAAGAGAAAACCTAAACAGATGTGTGAAAACCTAGGAAGACAAGTAATATTGAAATATTATATGGAGAAAAGGACAGGTCGGAACCTGCTTGAAGAGACAGATTTTCACCTGGACAGATTAGTATAAATAGAAGGCACTTTAGCTCATTTGGAAAACACACACTCAATCAATTAGTGCACATATCTTAGAAGTGCAGTAGCAACAAAAGTAGTGTGCAAGTTTGGAAGAGGAGGAACAACAACTGCAGTGGTGCAACATACTCTTTTTCAACCTTTTTTGGTACTCTTACTTGTTCGCTACCTTGGAGAAGGTGCACTCTCTTGGTTTTTTTGTTGGTTCTAGTGTGGCTTCCCATAATCATTCCATCCAACAAAGGTTAATTTGCTCAGGGGGTGGCTTTGTGCCTATGGTTGGGTGACAATGGTGTAGCATTGTCTTTGGTGAAACGAGCACAATATTCTAACACCCCTTTTCCCTGGGCATTGACAACATGGGACTAGAGCATAGAAGCTGACCACCAAGGTGAAACAAGGCAATTAACAAAATTTTCCAAACTAGTGATCCATTATCCAAATTCAACCAAATATCCTCTTCCACATGCCTCACAAATTAAGCAAAAAACTTTGCATGAAAGAAGGACTCCCATACCTCATGGTGATGATGACTTACTATCTCCCATACTCTGGGTTACTTGGATGTGATGAGCCTTGGTTGACCTATGAATGTAAAGGTGAATGATGGGGGTTGTTGGTTTCCATCGCTGGATATGATGATAATCATCATGGTTGGGATCATGTTCTCCATTGCAGATCTCCTCTAGTTACCCCTAGGCATGGGCCTAACATTGTGTACTTGTCACACTCACTTGTACTCGCTCATTTGCACTTGATCTCTTGATTTTATGTCACTTAGGGTGTCTAGTACTATGAATAATGCACCCTAAAGTGTGATTACCATGATTGTTTCTTGATGGCTCACTTGACCACCTTATTTTAATTTTCGGCCGATCTTGATGATGACTTTCACAATTGTCTTTGAAAGGGTTTTGCTCAAATTCAATGATTTATGCCTCAATTTTTACAATGCAATTAGAAATTTAATAATTCAAAAGACTATAGGAAGAATTAACAATTTTCTCTCACATCACATTCCTTTATTTTCCAATTGCACCATAACCCTTTATGAGCACATAAGCATTTGAATTTTTGTACTTATCTTTGTTTACCAAAGTAAGCATATGTCAAACACGACACATAGAATATCGATGATCAAGCATAAATAAATAAACAATAACACACATAGAACAGATAATGTACCTTTGATCGCCTTATTCAATTTGGAGCGGATCTAGAATACAAAACCACAAAAAATAATCATTTTTAATTACAAGTCACCTCAATAACTTTTACAATTTTTATTTGTACCTTTAAGCATGGAGCAAAAACCAATTACTTTGGTTTCGAGTTATGAAGAAGGCCCTCTTAACATCATTTCGAGTTCTACATCATATGCATTATATGGACCATTACAATGGCCTTTTTGCAAATATGCTTACACGCTTTTGGAAATTAACCAACAACCTCACCAACTTTGAGCCCAATTATTCATCTCTTTAACCAAAAGGTAAAATCAACCAATATCACCTTGTTTGATATAATACCAAACAAAACATGTAACTTTTACATAATCAAATGAAATGATCTTAAAAATAAAAATAAATTACCTCAAGGCCTTTTTGAATTATTAATTAATCATTCACGTGGATGATTTTGGTCAATTGGTTTATTTTCGTGAGGGAACACCTCATTATTCCAGCGATTTTTTACACACGTGGTCCACTCCAAACTTCATCTGCGTTAACTGCCTTGATCTACACCCTCGTAATTGCAGAATTAACCAGATTGTTGTGTATGCAGGTCGTTCGAGGTAGTGCAAGCTGGTTTCCAATCACCATGCCTACACAGATTTCGTAACTCAGAATCTTTTTTATGACCATTCTCGAGATATGAATTTGTTGTCACTTGTCTGTAAACAATTCTACTGATTCAAATCATCCTTCAAGTCCTCTACCACAACAAGTCCTCTATTCATTGAATAAATCCACCACATGCAGAACGAAATCTCAGAATAAATCCACCACATGAATAAATCCTCTACCACAACAGATTATTCCAAATTGTGCTCGGGTGCAATGAATCTAACAATTCTTCAACATGCTAACAACAACAAATGAAAATTGATCTTCAACACAGGCATATTGATCTATTCAGTTTCTACAATGTTGGAACGTACAGAGAGCTGGGGTGAATTAATATTGAACTAATTTTAACTACTCTTTCACATTATCATTTAATTAGTTATCATATAATCAAACATAAATATAATCAAACATAAGCAATCCAACACATTGATCATGTAAACAGATATCAACACAAACTCATAATACATAAAATGTTTAAGTGGAAACCCAATGAGGGAGAAAACCACTAAAGTTTTTCTTATATTTAAACAAAAATTGCAATCTTTATACACCAACCTATGAGGGACACCAATCCCTGCAGTAAGCACCAACTTACAACTCAATCTTATGGGCATCCACATTTTTAGAATATGAGGACACCAATCCTCACTTATAAGCACTTAATCACCATCATGTTAAGAATATGATGACAATGATCCTCTCCCTTGCACCACCCTACCACCCTTGAATTATCTTCTTTTCATTCTCTAACATCCTCAAACTTCAAAGCTTCAGAGTTTCTTTTCACTCGGTTCGCTTCTTCACACTTCACACTTTTCATACTCCACATAAAATTCTTCGAGAGCATATATGTTTATACAGGATATTTACCCAAATATTTTTCCACATATCCAAAGAATATGGGGCGGCTCTTGATCTCCACAAAACCATGATGCAACGTTCCATAACAAACCTATACACATCCCTTCTTTTCCACACTTGATTTGTTCAAAGAGCAAGCTTGGCGTACAATTATCGTCGGATCTGTTCCTGGGTTCAAACTCATCCGTCGATCTACTTCATTGTCCATTAACATGCACAATACACTCTCAATGATAAAAAATTGTACATATAACCATAGCATACGTATAACCATATTGATCTCCTTAGCATACGTATAACCATATTGTACAACCTCCGTCCAATCTGTGCCTTCATTCAATCAAAGTTGTCGATCTCTTCTCAAGAGCAAACTATGCAACCATAACACACAACAACCATTCGATTAATTGTAGAATTAATCTCGTCCATTGGATCTACATACGATCTCCATCGTCATTTTGTCGACTGTGTTCATCGGTAGCACCAAGCGTTAAGCCTACAACCGTCGTCCGATTAGATCTTTGATTGATCCTGACCATCGATCTGTCTTCTTCAAATACTTAGAAAAGTTGTCTAAGTCTCTCCGCGGGTTCTTGGGTCCAAGGGATATCTCCTCTTATTTCCATGACCTCCAAAATGCACCTTTGAGTTCGGCCACATGCACTTTGCACTCATGCTTAGGAAATTTTCTAAGTATTTCTCCATGGGTCTACAAGGCATTATGAGCCGTCATATCTCATCAAGATTCAATCTCCAATGTTGATCCAAGTTTCATATAACTCAAGCCTTCAACTTACAACTACCATCTGATCAGATCTTTGATTAGCCACATTTGTCGATCTGTCATTTTATGGGTCGTCCGATCTGTGACACTTGGCACCCTCCTAAGCTTTCGATCTATTTCTCATACTTATCCATTTCTTGACCTTTTCACCATGGGTTCACGGGTTCATGCTCATTTCTTTACATACCTATGTTGCTCTGTGATATATCAACACTTAGTCATTTTTCGATATTTCACCATGGGTCGTGGGTCTACTACGTTTCCTGATTCTTGTCTCTTTCCATGATCACGTCCGCCAGAACTATTTCTCACACTTTTTCATTTTCAAATGATCACATCAGGACCATGGGACTTCCATACTTAGACATATCTCGAGACATCAATCAAATATTGATACTTAACCATTTTCAGGATCTCACTGTGGTGTGCGGGTTCACAATTATTTCTTCACATACTCCCAATACTCATGATGTGGCTTCTATGAAGACGTCTCCTTCTGTACTGTCATCGACACACGTGGCATTGTACGTGGCGTAGATATGATTTCTTATTGTAGCATTGAAATGGACTCCAGTCTTGAAGATTATCTCTGTAGATGAACGGTTAAGATTTATCTTGTTCTTGATCCACAGTTCTTTACGCCAAAACTTAACACCTTTTGCACGGTTCCATAGAACTTCATTCTCATTTAAACTAAGTGAGAACGCCTTTTCCTTATAAACCCTTTTGATCATGATTTCGTAATGAATGTGGGATATATTGATTCTTTTATTTCTTCAGTCTTCTCTAAACCATGATTTCTCTGCAACAAAACCCTTCTACAAGGTTGTCTTGTGAACCTACCATTCTTTTGCAGTCTCTTCTTCACCAAGGAATTATGTTAGTTCAACATCCAATTTCACCATACCTTCACAATACAAGTTCTCTAGAGTTGATTGCACGCAATATTCATGTCTTCATACAGAACTTCATTTCCTCATAGAATGTTATCAACACACAAAATACATTCTCTTCTTCCTC